>JANVCL010000006.1:2254945-2269642 GCA_026546855.1 Erythroxylum incrassatum | reverse complement strand
ATTGTTTTTCATAAATCACGATCCTCTATGCATTTGTTAGTGTTATGATCATTTAATATTTAGTCGGTTACGTAAATTTATAAATTGAGTCATTTATGTTTCATACAAATATGTAAACTTAAATATATTGTCAATTTATTGGGACTTTTTTTTTAATTTCACCTCGGACCTATAAAACTATAGGAACGGCCATGTCCAGGCCTAGGGGGTCGAGAACCTTCTAGTTAATAGTGGATCAGTCTTCGAAGTGGATACAATCACAACCGCTTTGATCCATCTAGATTTCTTTTATAAGTAGCTTTTCTATGTTTTTGTTTGTTACGCCTCTCTCCTTCGAGGCGGCTTTAGCCTTTAGTGGTTCTTATATATAGGCCTCTCGCGCCTTATTTCCAGTTTCTTAACCTAACTGTGATCCCAATTTATTTGGATCTGGAATTGATATACTTATGATACATGGTTCGCCGGTGATCGGAGGATGTTGGAAGCTTCTTAGCTCAATTGGCTAGGTGCAAGGAGGTATGTGTCTTTCTTTCTTTCTTTTTTAATTGCTTGAGATCTCTTAGGTTGTATGGACCTGTTTGGTTTATTTATATGTAATACACGCTTGCTTTAATTCTAATAAGAAGGTTTGTTGGCCTTTAAGATGAGCTTGAGCTTTTGATACTTTGCTCTATAGCTATTTGAATATGATTCCGTGCTCGCATGCTTCTCCATGGATTGTGTTTTGTTGAGAGATCTGTCGAGGTATTTTGAGTCGTTTCATGGTTACTTGTGCTTAGTTTTTGGTTTAGGAACCTATTTTGTCTCGTATATTTAACTTCTCTCGTGTTGAGAAGCTTATATTTGTGGCCGAATTGTGCTTTATTTGCTTACTGAATTCTTGTGCTTTTTTTTATGCGAGGTTATTGTACGCAATTTTGTGATTAAACAGATATGCCTCATATATTTAGGTTGACGAGATGATATCTGACGTTTAATTGATATGCATTAACTTGTTGACTGTAAACAGCTCCCAAGCTTCATCTTCTCGGAGTCGGAGTCATCCATGGACGTGATTTACAGCTAATGGTGATGGATTGGTAGCAGTCGTCTTCTCTTGGTTAGCCACGTCGTGAAGACTACTGCAAGCGTCGAGGGTGTATGATAATATGGTATAAATTTGTCTTTGGTGTTTGTTGGAAAATAAAAGAGTAAAAACTTCTTTCCCTAATGTTTAAGGTATAACTACATGGTAGTAGATGATGATTTTATGGCAAGCGATTAATGAATAGGGATTAGAGATGTTGACTTGTTGTATGTTATTTTGTCCCAGGAGTCAGGACCTTTGCCATGACAGGTGCGCTTGCATGGCAGGTCAAAATCTTTAATAAAAAAAATACTTTTTTGGGGTTTTGAGGCGGAGATGGCACGGGGTTTTATTTATTCCCCCCGGCTCCCCTCCTTGTTTGTGTGTGCGTTTTTTCTTTGCTTTTCTTTTTTCATTCTCTTCTGTTTCCATTTACTTCTGCACCAATTGCGGGACCTGTTCATTGGATGGACTATAAGTATAACTTGCAACCAAGGCAAAAAGGCTTCTTCATGCTGAATTTGTGGTGAAACTGGCTTTGAGGCTAAGTGATGCCCTAGGCATTCTATCCCCTCATTAGGAGCAAAGTGGATAACTTACGTTGACCAAGGTTGGTTATAACTTTCTATCAATTCTGTTAAATATTTTGCTCAAAATAGATTATTCAATTTCTCACCGTGTTCTTTATCATATTTTCTTGAACAACATTGAATCACGGATTGTCTGTTTACATATTCTCGATCTCGATTGGATACCTGGATGATTGAGTAGAACACTGAACATCATTGATAACACAGATGGAAAACTTAACATCGGTGCATGCCTTAGTGATCATTTCAATCTCACAACATTAATATTACAGATTGATCAAGTCTCATGCTTCATCAGAGAACACCATTATTGCCGATTGAACTGATTAAAGGCTGCAGTTCAACAATGACCATTCTCAATCTCAACTTTAGGTAGTCTGCATCGTTCTGCCACTTCTATTTGGCTGCATAAGTTAAAAAAATCTTAACTTGCCTTTGGCAAGAACAAATCTCACGAACTCGTGCACACTTCTGTCACAAGCTGCAGTTATTCTTTATTCTCAATTTTGAGGTGTGGTGTTGAAAAGCAAATGGTTAGAGAGGCGGCAGGTGGATTTATTCGCTATTTGCATGATTATCCTCAATATATTCATTAGGTGAGATTTCAGTTGACTAATTTATATACGAGGATCAGGTTTTTATTTATTTCATTAATCTCTGAACATAGAACATATGGACTGATATTGTGCACCAATTGCAACTTGGAGTTTGATTTAAGTGTCCTATTACAAATCCCTGGCTGCGCCCACAAATGTGTCGCATTACCACTCGCATTTGTATTTACATCGGGTTTTTGATAATTTTACAAGAATACCCATGGTTATTGGCTATTTATGGTTCGCTTGTCTTATATAATAACTAAAAATAAATAATAATAATTATTTAAATTATTACTTATGCTTAGCATTTTCTATTAGTTTACATGCCTCTGCTGTTGTGTCCTGATTTTGTAAGTGTTCGAGGACAGCTATATTCATTCTTGTATTACAAGTCAAAATTGTAAAGCTTGTGTAGTTTCCCATGAATGTAGAAATGGAATATGTATGAAATGTAGAAATGGAATATGTAATTGTCCCAACAATTATCTGGGGTACATCCAGCCCTTGGTGGTGAGTTTGAAGAAGCTTATTGATTTCAATTCAGAAAGTGAGAGGGATTGACTGAGGATCGCGGCAACTGTTTCAGCAGGTGAGCTTTACTTTTATCCTGTTTCTATAATTTGTCTATTTCAGTTTCTTAGGCCGAGAACTTTGCACCTGGCGACGACCAATGACAACCTCTCTCATTCCTGATCGGTGCTGTTGGATCGGTGACAGGACGATAGGTGGTGTCCCGAGGTGTAGGAGTTTTACGGAGGCTTAAGTTTTGCTCTAGAAGGGATTATTGGATTTGATTGGCGTTGGAAACCGTACAGTAACGAATGAGATTCTCATTTAATGTCATCTATTCGGCGTGGAAGAGTGAGAGTGCATTTTGGTTTTTCTGTTAGTTACGTCAATGCATTCACGAATCACCACATCGTTCTTTGTAGATGATCGATGGACTAGAGTTGCCTTTTTGTGTTGCAGGTTATTTAAATTTAAGATCTTATAGCTCGTGAAATATGTGGTCATGGATTCTCCGTATCTTTTCACTGATTCTGCTTTATATTTATACTGAAAATGTAGATAACTACGAAGATCCACCTCTTTGCTCCTGCCTGAGATTTGAAGTCCGACCAAAGGTTTGAAGGTACTTTCTCATTTTGTTCGAAAATGGATAAAAATGAGCATCTGCTAATATGCTCTGGGTTCGAAAATGGCCCAGCGGATCTTTTCTTTACAAAGAGATGTGACTAATATATTCCTTGGAGAAATCTTAATAGCTTGTTTTAGTCTCTTTTAATAAGTTATGTGATCAACATGTTTTATTCAAGAACATCATTAAGGGTGATTCAGTTCTCAAACAAACTTGTAAGAAGTCTTATTGTCATTAAGTGCAAAGAACAGAAGATTTGTGATTGTCACAGCAAGAAGAAAGTTTATCTTCCGCAAGTCTTATCATAAAACTGAGTCTCCCAAAAGGCCTTGTGAAGGGAAGAAGCATCGAACTTCTTATATGATCATCACGCTATATTAACACATACTTTGATGATGCACTGTTTAGCTATACTAATGTAATGGCATCTGATGTTTCAAGTTTGAACTCCCGAAAGGTAACGAGATGTGGCTTGGAGGTTATTGTGTTAGCATGGCTAAGCAGTGCGTCATTAAAGTATGTGCAAGTGGAGCGTGGTGATAGTATAAAGAATTTGGTGTTTCTTCCCTTCACAAGGCCTTTCGGGGACTTGGTAGGTTTGTTCAAGTGATTTGGTATGTTAAACCTCCACAAGGTCTTTTGGGGAGTTCAGTGGTATCAAAGTTATCAGGTTTTGGCCTGGGTCGCTCCACGTCTTAAATTCAAATCCCCAAAAAAATAAGAGGATGAAACTTAGAAGTCATTGCATCAGCATGGCCAAACAGTGCGTTAGAGCTAGTGAAAGTCGTTGTAGTTGTTCAAGTGATTTGGTGTAATAACCCTTCACAAGGCCTTTTGGGTGCTCATATTTTGCAGACAAATGGAAGGCTACAAGCTTGAAAAACATATGTGAGCAAGAATGGAAAGATGAGAAGAATGGTTTGATTCTTCAAGAAATTCTCACATGTGGACGATCAGGATATTTTGCACGTATTTGCTTTCATAAGACTTGACAAGATGTCAAGTTATTAAAGTAGATGCAATCAATTTTGCCTATTCATTCTTTTTAACTTCGAACATCTGATTGAAGAATTTGTAAAGAACTAATGGTCTCCGGTTTGAGATATGAGATAAAAGTATATCAAAATTAATATCTAACCCATTGGATAGGCATTTCGATCTAAGTGGGCATGAAGCCATTGCGATCTCTCTCTATGCTTGCCGTTGGACTGTCCTCAACCTACCTAGGGCCTCTGCGTATCTCCCGTATGTCTCAGCTTTATCTTGCTTGGTTTTGTGAAGGATCTATTAGCTTAAACGTGGTTAGAGCGCCTAAGCTGAAAAACTTTAGGAGGTTGGTGGTTCGAATCTACCTGGATCCCCTTTTTTATTATGAAATTTCGTTTTAATAACATTGTTTTAAAGGTAGGTCCAGCTCATTTCATGAAAGAGTTCGGCCTGGTTGTTGGATGAAAGAGTTAGGCTGGTTGGCAGACAGCTCGGCCTAATTTCATCCATAGCGTTACTGAAACAAGGTGGCATCATTTGTCAGCTCTCTCGAATTATGATTTCATTTGCACAAGTGCTGATTTGCTTTGCTTTAATGGTAAGTATTTGAATAAATTGCATTATTTTCAAAGCTTACACTTACTCAAAATTGCAGAACATGCCGTTTTTGACCCGTGGGGGTCCTTCTGATCTGTCACATCATATAAACTGTATTAGTTAAATACAAAAGTGAGAGCTATGTGTTCCCGACAAGTTTGGGATAGTTTAGTACGTGCATATCGTGACAGGTTTAGTTATAACGTAAGCTTTTAATTGCATCTTTAAAAGTTTCAAGTTGAAACATTGACAAATATGATTGAGAAAAATGATATTGCGGAACTCATTGACTAATCAAATAATAATGTACGACCTTTGACCAAGACAGAGATGCTAGAGTGCGCGTACGAAACGTGACAAACAAGCACATAAGTCTAATGGCGTTGATGGCGGTGAAGGAGAACAGCATGTGGCTCTAGCAAAGTCCAAAAAGTCCTAACGCCGGACCCAGGTATCGTGGAAGCAAACAAATCCAATAAACAATCGGACATGAATCACATTCACACCTTAACATTTTTTTAAAAAGAATTTAAATAATTTTTTACTGCTAATTTAAATTTTTTAAAAAAATTATTAATAACACTCTTGAAGTTAATAGAGCTGGATTTGTGTTTGCTCTTAATAATCGTTATGTCGGCTTGATCAATATGACATTCCATTCCTGTTATTTAAATTTGTTATAGCAAAAATAATTCTGACATTGATTAAATATATAATTTGTTATTACAAAAGGTTAATTGTTATTTAAAATAATAAAATTAAATTTATATCAATTTATAATGATAAGAATTTTAAGAAGTAAAAAGGTTTAACTTGTTGTATTGGGTAAAATTAAAGAATTTAAAAATAATTAAAGAAGCCTATAATTGAAAAAGGAGATGTTAAGTGAAAATTAATTAGTTTATTTTAATTTTTTATAAAAATAGTTGATTAATTAATAAATTAATTAATGTTTAACAAAAAATTATTAAATTAAATCAAATTAAAAAATTAAAAACTAAACTGAAAAATCTGACTCGATTTTTCCTATTAAACCACCAAAAGAATGGTTTTTCTTTTATATATTTCATACATTGAATCTACTAAAATTCAGTTTTTAATTTATTTATTAAATAAATAATAAATAAGATAACGTTAATATTAATGTGATATCTAATTAATGAATATTTTAAGCATTTTTAAATTGTTAGGGTTCAATTTTTTTTTATGTTAATGTTCAGTATTATGCACCTTTGTATTTAAAAAAATATATATAAGAGCAAAATGGTATCAAAAACAAGATTAAAGGTTCAATCAGAGAAATACGATGCTTGTTTCATGTTCTTGAGGAGTTCTATATGACGACAAGTCTAATGGAACAGGAACCATTTGGTCTCTCAGGTTCTGTTGGTTGGTAACCGGTCTCTGCTTCATTCACTTGGTATGCAAATCCTAACTTGCTGTGTTGATTGATCTGATGAAAAGTTTGTGACTTTGTATGTTTTTCCTTTTTGTCTCTGCTGAATCTCTGTTGGGATTGGATGTTTTTCTTTTTCTTCTTCTGTTCTGACCGATCTTGAGATCTGTCATCTTTTGTCTTGTGAATGACTGTTCAATTCATACGCCACTTTATGTGAAATATGTTCTTCATTTCCAATATATCTAGAGTTTAAAGCCAGGCTCAAGATCAGGTAACGGAAACACTCATGTTTCGTCGTAAGAACACTTCTTCTCACAATCAGGAAGATGAAGCCCTGTACCATCAGGCCAAGGTGATGATTAAATTGCGCGTTTCTGTGTTGATACTGTAATTAACCTGTGTATCTGTTACAATGCTGCTTTGCTAATTTCCTGTTTTGGTGTTCAGATCAAGGAGCTTAAGGATGCAATTGGTCCTCTGTCTGGTCGGAATCCCCAGTTCTGCACCGATGCATGTTTCAGAAGATATCTGGTAGCTCGCAACTGGAATGTAGATAAAGCAAAGAAAATGTTGGAGGAGACACTTGAATGGCGATCATCGTACAAGCCTGAGGAAATTCGCTGGGTAGGTGATCTTTAAAACTGAGTGCGCACGTCTTTGACCTTGGAAGTATAAAATTTTTCCCTTATTTCATTGTATTGTCAGCCTGAAATCGCAATCGAAAGTGAGACCGGAAAAGCGTATAAAGCTAATTTTCACGACCGTCAAGGAAGGACTGTTCTTATACTAAGACCAGCAATGCAGGTATAGAATTGGAATGACTTGATTCCACTAATTTTTCTTAAATTTGAACTAAATGCCATTGCAATTACTGCAGAATACAACAGGAAAAGAAAACCAGATCCGGCAGTTGGTATACCTCTTAGAGAATGCAATCCTGAACCTTCCACAAAGTCAAGAACAAATGTCCTGGTTGATAGACTTTACTGGCTGGTCAATGGCCAACAGTGTTCCCATCAAGACTGCCCATGAGACTTCCCACATATTGCAGAACCACTATCCTGAGAGGCTAGCCGTTTCATTTATGTACAATCCTCCTCGGATTTTTGAAGCGTTCTGGAAGGTTTGAATTCTAATGCCCTCACTGCACTCTGTTCCGTGAAAACTTGGAAGTTATTGATCCCCACCTGATTTAACACTTGAAATCATACGGCTTCCCACCAGTACTAGTTGCTGTAACAGGCCAATGCTGCTACACACTGATGAAGCTTAAAAATTCCCTCTTCCTTAGTAATGACACAAATCAGCTTAGTGTTCTGATCCAATATATTGCAGGTTGTCAAGTGTTTCTTGGATCCCAAAACTTTTGAAAAGGTGAAGTTTGTCTACCCTAATAAAAATGACAGTGTGGAAGTCATGAAGTCTTACTTCGATGAAGAAAATCTTCCCAAAGAGTTTGGAGGAAAAGCCATATTGAAGTACAACCATGAAGAATTCTCAAAGTTAATGATTGAAGATGATCTGAAAGCTGCGTCATTCTGGGGATTTGACTACAAGGACTCATGAAGCCAGTAAAGGTTTTGATGGAGCTGAAGCGGCATCAAAGTCAGTTGGCTCCCTAATCTCTCCAGCTAGCTATTTGCATCTTCTAATGTGCAGATCTTCATCTTTGGCAACCTTAATTTGGCTACGAACATTTTCCCTTCTCTTAACATTTCTTTTGCTGACACTGCATTTTCATGAAAGGTGTACTTATAAATCAGATCATCCTATTTTCAATGGTATTCATAACTGTATTGGCCACATAGGTTGAACTACTGTTATCCCTTCACACTAGGAAGCACTTTGTCTGTCAAACCCGTCTAGAACACAGTATCTGAAACAAACTACAATTCAAGAGGAAAACAACAAAAAGTAGGGGAAAAATCCTAATTCAAAAGTCAAAATATGGTGCCAGATGACCATTTTTCAAGCATGAGAATGTTAAGTGCCTTTGGATTTTCAGAACTGGGTATGCTACATCAGGTAAGAGGGATCAAACAAGCCTTCTTTTGAAGTTTCGAGGGGTTGCTTGGTAAGTGCGGATCAGCAATCCAACTCCTACGCCGATTCCAACACAAATGCCGAGCCCAATCCCTACACCAACCCTGACACCTATTTTGAACCAGGACAATTCGCCATCTTCACTTTCTAAATACTCCTTCCTCCTCCAGTACATGTTACCATAATCTTCTTCAGTTTCCAATTTGTAACTCTTGTACTCTGCTACCTGCAAAGCATAATTGTGATGATATCACAAATGACATGCAAAATGTACGTTCCTACTATGTAGCCATTAATGACTTAAATCATACTAGGAGCAAAGATAAGGGTGGCACTAAACTGAACGAAGTGCAATTCTAGAGATATACATACCTCATAAAAGTGTCAAAGCACACATGCCAAATAATCAAACAGAGGAGATTTTTATGTTGTTTTCAGCTCAAAGGGTTGAGCTGTACTTAGATCAAACTAAAGAAATTCCAGTCCATGGAAGGAAGATTATAGAGCTGATTAATCGTAGCCTACATATCAATATCCCAAAAAGTGCAAATTTCTCGGGACAGAACCAAAATAGGCCCTTCACATGGAACAGGAAAGAGCACATGCAGCTCTGCAGATTGTGTGCTTTTATAAACTATATTGATTTAGACCTCTTACTCAGTATCAATCAGTGAACAAAAATTGTTTCAGTTGCATTGAATTATATTTACCTATAAGCATACAAAGATCCACCTAAATGATTTTAGATGTGTGCTTCAGGATCTTCCATACTTGGAGACTCAGAAACATTAAATACTTTGCTCCGAAATGCTTACATAACGCTGAACGAGATTTAATATGAAACTAAAGGGACTAAATCCAACAAAACACTCGGTCACCTAGGAGGGACCACTTGTGGGAAGCAGCCTCCTTCCATTAATGTCAGACTCAGAGCGTGCCAGTGAAAGGATATTGAAAACAATGTAACAGAAAGGACGAGAAGAGGTAGTTGAGTACTATCTCAGAGCTTGGAGACAGTGCTCTACCCATACCCGTGTCATCTAGGATAAGATGCTCCATGCAAGTTCAAGTATCAATGTCTAATGAAGCATGAGACCCTTTAAGACAGCGAAACATGTTTCAGTACAGGAAACAGACAACAGTTTAGAACATCCCGTCTAAAGTTAATAATTGGGTAAGTACAGAGAACATCTGCACAGAAACATGGGGCTGTTTTGAGCAGTACAAGACCACTTCTTAATGCAATGTCTGATAATGGTAATCAAATGAATTATTGCCAAGTTTCAAGAGTTTTACCTTAAGGTCATCACCAGATGAATCGTTTTTGAGGGATTCTGTTGTCTCGTTCTCTGGAATTGCATCCATCACACCCTTTCTATTATGCTTCTTTCCATAACTACGCTGCATAGTCTTGGTTAATATGATAGGCATTTCTGAGAAACAGCCTGTAATGTAAACTTCAATGGTTGGTGATGGCAACTTGGGATAAGGTGATGTGTTTTCCCTTTAAGAAGCCAGTACCATCTGTAATTGCAGATTAACAAGTCATACTCCACCTCTTCTCATGGCCTTTAAATTCCCCATTTGAGCCATTGTTGTTCGACATTTGAAGGACACCAGATAGAATAAGACGATCTTTCTCGTACACTTCAAATTTCACACTCCCAGTTGTCCTAATACTATCTGTGCTTACAAATGTAGCTTCTTCAGATTTTTTATCTATTCGATCCCTTCTAAGAAGTGACGAGATACCGTCCGAACACATGCCACTTTTAGCATTATTAACTTCGAATTGGGTATCAGGAATTAGAGGGATGTGGTTGAGAGTAAGAAACTCGGGGGTCAAATCATCAACCTGAAAATTACTGATCCTAACATAAAAGACTCTCAAATCAAACCAAACCATGATGAGGAAAATTAGGTGCGAGACTGAAATGGTAAGTATCTGACACTGGAGATTGCAAATTTCTGCTTCACCATTGCTGGATGCTTCATAAGGACCCTCCATGAAGATCATCAGAGCTTAACCCTCACAGAAACCTCCCAACTTAGATTGAACTGGTAACATGTAAAGGACCGTACAAGTGGCAATCAGATACGCAGAAAAAGAAAACCTGTTGCAAAAAGAAGCAAATATTTGTTTACCCGGATGAACCCAAAGAGGAAAAAGGCTTTACGATTGCACGTGAGATTAAGTTTAGAAGAAAGCATAGAAACCCAGAAACAGCCTCGAATCACCTGTATCAAAATAGTAAAGAAGACCTAATATTTAGGAAACAGAAACCCTTAAAAATAGGAAAACGTAAAGAGAAAAATCACAAGAAAGCAACAAACACGAAAGGAGCAATCTTTAACTGTTCTATAAGTCTGACTGACACTAACGAAACACGCATGCACACGCTTCAACACCTGTTCAGGAACAAGAAATACCGAAAACTACGCACAAATTTAACAAAGAACGAGTCAGAGGTACAAAACCCACGAAGCTAGGCTCAAGTTGACAACAAACACATAAAAATCAAGAGATAAAGAGACCATCTTCGTATGCAAGTTACATCATGTGAGCAGGAGCAACAAACAATGAAGCACAGCAAGCAACCTATGCTCTGCCAAAACCATGACCCATTCACTTTTATTCTTTTTTTTGTTCGGCTGATCATCACAAAGAAGAAGAAGAACCTATAAACTCTTTGAATTTGGTGACTCAAAACAGAAAAATGCCATTTTCATATACCTAACAAACCAAAATTGCCAGCTTTAACCAAACTAAATTATATTTCCAACCACACTATGAACTAGAGTAAAATTAAGCTCACAAATTTTATAATTTTATAATATTATATTGATATAGAAACAATGCAGTAAAGCTTACGAGTTGCATGAATGATGACATTTGTTCGCTGTCCGTACGTGTCTATCCTTGGCAACAAAGCTCCGGAAGAAAAGCTATTGATATTTTTTTAAATCATTTTAAATTTAGATTTAATTTTATTTGAATTGATTAAAAAACTCATCTAACTCAAACGGCTTAATCGTAAAAATTAAAAGTTTTTAACTGTTTAATTTTTGTTAAATTTACTTTAATAATTTTATTTTTAAAAATAGATTAATTTATTAGTATTAATTATTAATTAATCAGACAAATTTTGTTATTAATTAATCAAAAAAAATTTGTAAATTAATAACTTCTTATAAACTAAAATGAATTAATTAATGTTTATTTAAAAACATTTTTAATTAAACTCAAAATTCTCGTTAGATTGATAATCTTTTTTAATTATATTTTAAAATTTTAACTTTATTTAATCATTAGTTGATTTTATGATAATCAAATCTTAAAATTCTTGTTTTTTCCATTTAACTATTGAACCAAATTTATTATTAATTCAAAATTTCAACTCTGCATGTATCATTAGTGATTCAAGTTTAAGGGTTTTAAAACCTTAATTAGTCTTAATATATTTAGAAATTAAATGCTTGGCAATGATAATTCATTAAATCCATTTCTTAAATTACCAAGTGTTAATTTTGGTGTATATGATTGAAAATTTATTACATATTTTAAATTTTTTTAGTTAATATATTCATAAAGAACAATAATTGCTAATATTTTAAAAAATGGGGAATAAGATATAAAGTTGATATGGTGAATTTGTCTAAACATAAGTAGAGGATTAGGTTTATGCATGGGTTGGGATGGGCCGGGTCAAGAATGGACTGTGGCCGAACGGGCAGGAGCCGGCTCGGTCTGTGACTAAATGGGCAACGGACAGGTTAGGCTAGCGAGGCCCATTGGATTATATGTTTTAAAAAATTGAAAAATTATGTAGTTTTTTACGTTTCAGTCAGGCCATGCTCGACCCGTAGCCCAAAAAACTTGTGTCAAAATTGAGTCGAATCGAACCGGACTAAAATTGACATTCGTAATTAGGTTAAGCAAATTTATTTATTTATTTAAACTATTACACGCAGGTTGTGGTTAGGTTTAAACTCACTTTGGATCCTTCGTTTACAAGTAAACATTAGGTCCTAATAGACCGTATCATTTTTTTTAGGAAAGAAACGAAACATATTACACGACAAGTTTAGGGATACAGAATCTCGACATATCCTCGAAGAGGATAAGGTGGCACCCAATGGGTGTATTTACAAAGTAAGTGTTTCCTAAATCAAAATGTTTTACATAGTTCGCTAACCAGTTTGCGCATCTGTTACTCTCTCGATAGAGGTGTCGATGGATTACAGTCCAGTTTTAAGTGAACAATTCATGAATACCCTAAATTATGGAATTGAGAGCCATTGAACGGCTTGTCGAGGACGATAGGAGATTGATCACTGCAATCGAGTCCACTTTGAGTTCGATCGGACGATAGGCTAGATTCCACGTGAGCGTGAGCTCGGTATACACTCCCCAAAGTTCCACAACCACCGGTAAGCACAAGCCGAGATTCTGACTAAAACCTCAAAGCCAATTGCCTGCACTGTGACGTATGATGCCGCCTGCGGTGGCAAAGGATGGGGACTGTTTGCAAGCTCCATCCGTGTTTAACTTTACCCACCCAAAAGGAGGCTTGCACCATCCAATAAATTGCTCATGTCAAGTCCGATGGCCAGGGCCCGCTCCACCTTGCCACACAGATGACTAGTGTAGTTGACCTGCATAAGACAAAATAACAGAAATTGGTGAGGACGACCAGTTCCATTGGAACCAACAGGTAACACCAAACAGAATAGACCAATCATGCCCAAACACTTGTCGGTGGTATTGGAGATTTGGGGTGATCCATTCTCAGGACAACATATTGAAGAACTCAATATTGACTATTTGTGGGGGAAATGAGTTCCACACTTGTTGGGCTTTGCCGCAGTCTCTCATTATATACTGTGAGGATTCCTTGAGTCCACAGTGATAACATGCTCCATCCATAGTGAGGTGCCTTTGAACCCGATGCTGATTGATGAGTAGATGATCATGGGTGAGGAGCCAGAGGAAGAAGCGAATGCGTTGAGGGTCGTTCCATCGCTAGATAGCCTTACAAGTACTATCAACCGAGACTTCCTCTTGATCGATTAACATGGAGTACGTGGACGCTACTGTGAAGTGCCTCGTGTCAGAAATGCCCCATATTAACTTATCTTGTCCTAGATGGTCCTTCGAAGGTAAAATACTAGCAATTGACCTGCATATCGACATCAGGACACAAGATTGCAAAGTGTCCCAATTCCAATTACCATCAATGTCCACAAAGTATTTGACACTAAGGTTACAATATGAATCAGGAATAGGTGTTGTTATGTGGGTAATAAGAGGTCCCACTGGACCAACCCACGAATCCAACCATAATCGAGTCCTAGCGCCATCACTGATTCTCCACTTCAGGCCCTGGAGTACTAGATGCCAAGTAGCTTTTATACTCTTTCAGATCATGGATCTGCCACTGGTGTCAATAGAATTGTGGAGATTGTTGGCATCAAATTTATACTTTGCAGAGAGAATTTGAACCCATAAGGCGTTAGGCTTGGCAATCAAGGACCATCTTAATTTTGCTAAGAAGGCATCATTGGTTTCGCGAATTTTTTGAATGCCAAGACTCCCCAGCTCGTTAGGTTTGCATACGGAATCCTAGTTAACTAAATGAATTCACTTGGTGCCTGTATATGAGCCCCACAAGAATTGGCTCGTTAATTTCTTCACTGCATCACAAATACTATAGGACAGCCAAACCGTTTGCATAGTATAATTGGGGAGGGCCGTAATGACAGCTTGAACTTAAATGGTGCGGCCGACAAAAGACAGAAGGTTGGTTAACCAGCCGGATAGGTGTTGATGAACTTTGTCCAGTATATACTGATATGTTCAACTTTCACACATTCATGCAACAGTAGAACTCCCAGATAACATCCGAGGTCCTTCGTCTGTTGGAAACCCAGGATGCTGCTTAGGTAGTGGAGTGTGAGGGCGGATATTTCTAGAGAAATAGCACCTCGATTTAGCATGGCTAACTCGTTGGCCTGAAGCATCACAAAAGGAAGATAACGTATCTCGAATTATGTCAACTTGGGCAATAGAAGCTTCAGAGAACAGGATGAGGTCATCAACAAAAAACAAGTGAGAAATAGTAGGACCATTGTTGCTTAAATTAATAGGCTTCCAATGGCATTACTGTTAGAGTAGTGCCCTAAAGGCAATCGCCTTTAGCACGTTTTGTACAAAGTTGTGTACATACTTTATAAATAAATAAAGAAAGGCGTATTTCGTTAATTTGATATTCATTGTT
>JANVCL010000006.1:2194943-2223211 GCA_026546855.1 Erythroxylum incrassatum | reverse complement strand
AAAATTAAAAATAGTAAGTAGAAAATTTATAAAAATAAATAATAAATAATAATAAAAATAAAAATAATAAAAATATTAACAATAAATAATAATAATAATAAATTAATAATAATAAGAATAACTTATTAAAAATTAATAATAATAAGAATAATAAGAATAATAATTAATAACTCATTAAAAATTAATCATAATAACTCATTAAAAATTAATAATAATAATAATTAAAATAATAATAATAATAATAATAATAAATTGTTAAAAATTAATAATAATAATAATAATAATAGTCATAATAATAACTTATTAAAAATTAATAATAATAATAATAATAACTTATTAAATAATAATAAATAAATAAATTTAATAATAATAAAAAAATAAAACATATTTTTTTCAGTTTTTTTAGAAATTTCAATTAAACAAATTTTTATTTTCAATTTTTATATTGTAAATTTCAACTAAATAAAGTTTTATTTAAAAAAAGCAAAAATTAAAAACGAAAAACAGAAACCAAAAACGAAAGTGAACCAAACCAAACGAACTAGGTCATCAGTTTCCTTTTTTCTGTTTCTCTTGTGAAGGAGAACAAAAACTGAAAAAGACGAGACGCAGACATAAAATCCAGCGACTTGCGCTCTATCTCCGCCGTGCAGCCGCCACGTGGCACTAACGGCCACCAAGGAACCCCCTTTTCGGTCATTCATTTAATATCATTAACTCATTTTCCACTCTTTCTCATGTGAGAACACTTTATGAACGGAACCAGTCGGTGGTGTTGATGGTTGATTGGAAATCAAAATCGATATAATGTGATTCCCCGATATGGATAGTCCAATTTGGGATAGGAATAATACGGCTGCTTTTAATGCCCAAACCGCAAATTGAATCATCGTCATCATCGGCATCGGCATCGGCATCAAGAAGCTTAGTGTAATAGCGAATCGGATTCTTGTGCATCCAATTCCCGAAATGCGTATTTAAATTCAACGAGGATGCGAATTCCCAGGAAACCGCTGTGTCTTTGCGTCTTCTCCATCTCTCCTCCTCTTCCCCGAAATTTGCTCCTCCGTAAATTGCCCAACCACAGACCCTTTCACACTTCAGGTCCGTTGCCTTGCTCTTTCTTCTCTCGTTCCTATCAAAAAAACCAAAAATTGGACTGCCGTACGTCGTTTCGTTGTGATTTTGTTCAAAAATGTTGTTTTTGTAGTAGGAAGGTTGGGGGCAAATTGGTTAAAAGACTGGTAATTGATCGTTAAATTGATACTTTGAGCGTTTCTTGGAAGATTCTTAGTGTGAGAGCTTTGAAACTATCCGATTTTACTGTTTCATTGGGATTTGCTTGTAGATAACATTTGCATGGTCTTTGTTTTTCCCGGAAATTTTTCATATTTGAAAAATTGTAATCTTTAATAGTCCGTATTTTTTTGAATAGGAACTAGAAAGTGGGTTTTATTCTATCGTTAGTCATTTCTTCTATAGTTGAAACCATGTAGATTAGTCAACTTGTTCCAAGTCCACATATACACGCGCTTGTTTTCTGCTCATGAATGCTATATTTAGTAAAACTATTCAACAGTAGAGGCAAGTAAATAAATAATCTCTGTTGAAATTAGTTTCAATATATGTAATGAATTGGATTGTTTTGATGTTTGCAATTTATGGTAATTTTTCTGGAAATTGGAATGCTTGCTGTTTTACTGTAGGCTTAAGAAAGGTGGCCTTTTGAATACCCACCGTGGATTTTGGCTCTGTCCATGTAATGGGTAATAAGAGGAAATCATGCAATCACACAAACTTTTATAAAATTTGAAGTGTTGAATTTCTTAAATGATGTATGTTTACAAGATGAGGCACAATGTTTATGTTCAAACTTAACTCTTACTATCAGGAGTTAATCATTTACAAGCTGGGTACAGAATGGATGAGAGTCAAAGGACTGTTTTTGGTGACAAGTTATCAAAAGATCAGAACGTGTCTAGCAGTGATGGCTTTCAAAAACCAACTAAATGGTCCTCTCCGGAAGGAGGATGCCAGATTGAGATTGCAAAACAGATCTTCTGCAACAGACCTCTGAATATGAAGAACATTGTAGCTGTTGGGTTTGATATGGATTATACCTTGGCTCAATACAGACCTGAGACATTTGAGTCTCTAGCATATGATGGCACTGTCAGAAAGTTAGTTTATGATCTTGGTTATCCACGAGAGGTTAGTACGTCACTAGTTGTTCTTCCTATATTTTTTTTGTTGCATGTGGACTGAGAGAATGATTTTTCCATTGCAGTTGCTAGAATGGTCATTTGATTGGAAGTACATGGTTAGGGGTTTGGTTCTGGATAAAAAGAGAGGCAACATCTTGAAGGTAATATTCTTAATAACTTAATGTTACATTTTCAGCAGTTGTCTTAGCCTCATAGGCTCTTGTGAACCTTCTGAATTGGTAACTCTGCCTTATGCAGATGGATCGTCACAAGTATGTAAAAGTTGCGTACCATGGATTTAGAGAATTGTTAAAGGAAGAAAAAGTTGGCACCTATGGGAATACTCTGATACGTGATGCGTTTGACGAGCCAGAATATGCGCTTATTGACACTCTTTTTTCATTAGCTGAAGCTTACTTGTTTGCCCAACTTGTGGACTTTAAGGATCATAATCCTGGAAAGGTTCCAAAGGGCGCTGAGTAAGACCAGTAGTTGGTGCTTTAATTATAGCTTATGATGCTAGGTTTTTCTTCTTTGTTTAAAATTTCTTTCCTTTATCATGTCTTCTAACTAATTAACTTGTTGACCAAACAATTTTCGAGTTATTTTAATTAAGTTGAACAATACTGATTGTCCCATAAGTAGTCCAGCTTCAGAACAAAAATTGCTTCTGTGAAAGAAATGTAATTGCACAGCATGTTGTCTTATGTTGTTTCCTCAAGTGTTGTACTTTATTAGCCGTTAAAGGTCTGCTGGATGAGCTTAAACTTGTCACCCTAGATGATATTCTAACTTTTCTGAAAGATTATTGACACCTAAAGCATGTTACCTTCTGTGATAGCAAGTTTGAGTGCTTTTGCCTTCTTTGTACGTAATTATCCTTTGTATGAACTGAGTATCCTCACATGTTCATCATGAAGCAGAAAAATATGATAGTAGAGTGTATTTGGTGATATCTGGAAATTAAGTTGTTTATGTAAATGAATGAAATGACTGGTATATATTGGTGAAACATAGCACTTGAGGACGTTAATGTTGCAAAGAATTTCTTGCCAACTATGACATAGCATCACACAGTAAACCTTAATTTTTAGATTATGCATCTGTTACTCTTTTTAACCTACTCATTACTTGCACTTTCAATGTCCAACCAAAATTTTCAGTTATGCTCGTATGTACAAAGATGTTCGAGCAGCGGTCGATTTGTGCCATCGTGATGGAACTCTAAAGCAAATGGTTGCTAAAGATCCTAAAAGGTGAGGGTACAATTGGTATTTTCCTCATGGATCAAGACATAAAAGTTGTGAATAGTCATGTTTCACCATATGCCCTTTATCTAGGTACCTTGGTCTGATGGAGTATGTTTCCTTGAGGACAAGCAGATTTGTGGTTTTGTTGAACTGAATCATGCTTGTCTTTGTGATATGTCATGTGCAACGATGACTTTTTCTCAAATGGTTTCACAGATTTTTCCCCCCCTTCTTTTGATCTTTCCTTTCTCCTATGATACTCCATTAGGTACATCAATGAAGATACATCTATAGTTCCAATGCTTCAGATGCTGAGAGATTCCGGTAGATCAACATTCTTGGTGACAAATAGGTGCTAATGCTCTCCTGTTCATTTCTTGCCTTCTCTTAAAGTAATTGAAGAGAATGTTGTTCTGTTTCTTTACATCACTTGAGATGGCACAATGTGAGAGCATTGATTATATGTCTTTTGCAGCTTATGGGACTACACAAACATTGTGATGAACTTTCTTTGTGGTTCGCGCACCATGGATGGCAGTAGAACATGCAACTTTGATTGGCTTAAGTACTTTGATGTTGTCATCACTGGGAGGTCATGCTCATTTCATCAAAGCACCGTAAACATCAATAGCTTCATAATTATCTTTGGTTCTGTAACATTGCATATAACTGGATGTTTCACTGAAACTAATTTTTAAACCTCTTTAATAATTCTTTTTTCTTATACTGATATCTATACCTGTGCGAGTATTAAATCTGAGAATCAGGCGAGTGCTACTCTAGGCTCCACTCCAAAAGCAATTTTTGGATTTTGAGGTTCTTCCTAAAATGGTTTTGAACAGACACTGCATGCTTGCATGCGTCTTTTAAAATGTGAAACTACTTGCCTAATATGATGAAAAATTAACAATAGTGTTGATATGAAAATGGCGTTGCATGCTTATGCAGACAATTCTTGCGGAACTCACAAGACGGCTAAAATTCTGAAGGCATTTATTGTTGCCTTTTACCCATTAATTTCATGCCAAGTTTAGGTTCCAAATACTTAACTGGTAACCTTTAATTGGTGTCCTGAAGTATCTGCACAATTTAGGAAACTCTAGAAGCTGAAACTTGTCTGTCCTCGAACTATCAATCTACTAGTTGGTGAAACTTTTAGTGACAACTATTGACAAACCTATTATTGTTGCTAGCTATAACTACTTTATGTGGTAAATCAGAGGCTTTTGTGGTTCTTTGTCTTTTTACTTTTAAGTAACTTTGTGTTCAGTGGAAAACCTGGGTTCTTCCATGAAGAAAATCGTGCTAATCTTTTTGAGGTGGAAGCTGAATCTGGAATGCTACTAAATACTGATAACGGCACTCCAATGCCTCAGGTTTGAGGAGAATACTTTCATATACTTATTAATTGCAATGATCCAGTGACTCCTTTAAATGATTCAAATTTTGTTCTCAAGAAAAGGTGGGGAGTACTTCTCCAAGGATATTACCGAGGGAGACAAAAAATAGTTGTCGTATTTTCCAGGTACTTCCAATTTTTTAATGCATAATAAAGTTTCCAATCTTCATTTGTACTATAAATTTACATGTATTCATAGTACCAAGTCCTTACTTTCTTGGAAGGAATATATGGTGATTGAACAATTAAACTAAAGCATTTTCATTGTAAATGTTTCACTTTGAAGTTGATTGTGCCTTTGAAATTGCTTTTTCAGGGAGGCAGTGTTGCTCATCTGCATAAACTGCTATCAATTGAATCTAGTTCTCAGGTGAATCTTTGTTTGTTTTTGTTTATTCTTATGGGTACAAACCTGTAATATGTACATGGGGGAAGGCTATATTATATACATGTTGCCATTTACGAATACTGATCCTTGATTGGAAATTTTGTTTATTTGTTTCTAATATTTAGATACTGCATGTTTTGATTGCTATTCTAATATATGGGTGTTTTAGTAGGTTCTTTATGTTGGAGATCATATCTATGGAGATATTTTACGAAGCAAGAAGGTTCTTGGTATAATGCTCTTTATCTTGTTATTTCTAATGCTCATCTTAAACATTGTTATTACTACCATAACTATATTAATTTTGCATACAAGTTTTTACTGTGATTAGCGTGGTCTTTTATGAACTTATGAACAGGTTGGAGAACAATGCTTGTTGTTCCAGAGCTAGAGAGGGAGGTAGAACTTCTTTGGAAACTGAGGGATACAAGGAAGGTAAATTGCAACTTGTTATTAAGCTGAGCTAAGGACTATATTAATGCTCTTAGACCACTTTAAATTGATATTCCTAGATGTTTATGTAACTAGCTGTTCAAGATAATGATGCTTAATCTTGCCAGTAAGTGCAATATTCTTAAAATAGTTAGGAGCCAGAATTAGTGAATGAGCCAGACATGAAAGTATTGGTTTCTTCCTCTCCCTGTGGTTTCTTTTGCTGAACTTGCTAAAATATCAAGTCGTCAAAAAAGGATCGTATTCTGGACTGAAGTACTGAGTATATTGCCTGCTGAGAAAATGTTGAACAATATCTTCCACAGTTGATCGTTATACTTTGTCTCTTGTGCTTTGATTTCATAAAACTGAGAGTCCATAAGGGACTGTTCTGCTGTCGTTTAAGTTGTCTGAACCTATTTAGGATTAAAGCTTATACTGATGATTTTGCTCCATTTTAAATGACATATTATCCCTGGATGAATGAATTATGTCTCACTTTCTCCAAAATGACATCTTCTGCAGAACCTTAGATTGTTGAGGAATGAACGCGATCGAATTGAAGACCATTTACATCATTTAAAGTGGTATCTAAAGTATATGTTTGGGACCGTTAATGCAAATCTTGTATCTTCATTTACTATTAACCTTACAAGTTACTGCAAGGAGGGAAGGTTAATGCATATTAAAGCAATGATCTATCCAGTTTAAAAACGAATTTGCATTAAACAGGTTTGATGATCTTAATGACGAGCAGAAGCCGGAGATAGCCAAGTCCTTATATGAGTTGGAGGTTCGATAAATAATTCATGACCCCACTTCCTCTTTGTACTACCTTCCATGTTATACATACTAATGATGTATATTTAACGTTTGTTGCTTATAGTGCCAGCGGGATAAGGTACGAATTACTCATCAACAGGCTCAACGAGAATGTCACCAAAAGGTGAACAAATATATGCAACCTTTATATCACAGTATACACATATATTATACGTGTGAATTCAGATTGACGATTTCTTGAGTTTGTCAACTTCAGTTTCACAAGGTCTGGGGACAACTCATGAAGACTGGTTATCAAAATTCTCGTTTTGCTCATCAGGCAAGAATCGATCACGTCTCTATGCTCATTTGAAAATATGTTTTCAGCAGTGTCTCCTATGTCTTCTAGTGCTCTACCTTCCGTTATTATCTTCAAGTTTTCAAGGCAGTAGGATCTGAAACTTGCATTTTCTGCATTGTACAGGTAGAAAGATTTGCTTGCCTTTACACGAGCCAAGTGTCCAACTTAGGCTTGTATTCTCCAGACAAATATTATAGACCCGGTGAAGACTTCATGCCTCATGAATTTCACATCCTTTCCCTGTAAAGCTACAAATTTTGTGGGACCTTTGATGTGAAGAATAATGACAGGGGCTTTGCCTACCCTAGAGGGTTTTTTGGGTTATAGATGAAGTGTAGCAAATATGCCTAGTATTGAGCATGTACCCATAAACCAGATGTTACCTAACCAACTTGTAGCTTTTTACCTGGCATCTAAATTATCAGTTAACTGTAAGAGTCGTAAAATGACATGGTTTCACTAGTTGAAGATAATTTATAATGCATTTTTAGATCAAAATGCCTCTCTTCATTTTATTTTTCTTTTGACGACCCATACAAAGTAGCAAGTAGGAATATGAAGGGGCAAAAGAGGAATATAAACCCTCTTGTGTTATTATACTATACATTTTCCTACCTGGGAATTTATGGCAAAACTGTTAATTAAAGAAGAACTTTTATGCATATTTCTCAAGCTTCCACTCAAAAAGCAAAAGAATTTATCTTTTTTTTTTCAGTTTCTTTCTTCATCTCTCGCAAAACTAAACCCTTGATTTGAAATCATTTTCAGAAATCAACACGCGAAAATGGAAGGCATTTCTGAGCAGGATTTGTTTTGTGAAGCTAACCCTCATCTCGCCTCTCCGTTTCTTCCATTTCAGGTGGCTCAGGGAATATTTCACTGGATAGCTTTTTAATGGAAGATGATCGCTCAATCCCACCACTTCCATGTGATCCAACTCTGACCACTGAATGCCTTAGGCCACTAAAGCCTTCCCTGTTGGTGGAACCATGACTGGTGGCATTATCTGATAAACTTGGTCGCCAACTACCGAAAACAGCAGCACTCCAGGACCTCCTGGATGAAATTGTTCTCAACCTCCCTGAGGTGTAACGCTCCTGTCTTACCACCTTCAAAGGGTTCTCCAAGGCTTTCAGGATGTGCTTCATCAATGGACGTTTTGCCGGCTTTGGGTTGAGGCATGACATTGCTACAATAGCCATTGCCCATACCTCTTCCAACAGGTCTTCATCTATGATCAAAAACGGATCAACGATCTTAGTTACCAGTTCCTTATCATATTTACTGATATATGCCAGAGTATGATCCAACCACTCCCTTGATGTTGCATCATCTGATTTACTGATGCCGAGCTTGCCTGTAACAAGCTCAAGTAACACCTTTCCAAAACAGAAGACATCATAGGCACAAGTTGCTGAGGATTGACCTGTCCATTACCAGAAATAGATTCAAGTTTCTACTTAAGCATAACCAACAATGAGAACATCCAAAGTCACGAGAGGAATGCACATTTCAAACAGTATTCATCACCAAAGTTGAAGCAATTCTGATCCATATTTTGTTCATTCAGAGATATTACCAAAGTTTGTGATATTAGACAGGTGGAGACAGTTTTGCAGATACAATTTCGTAAGAACAACCTGTTATAGTCCCAATAACCTCGCAGAGCTCTTATAATTTCTAGGCAGTGTTTTGAAAGTAAATATAAGGGAAAGTAAAAACAAAAGATTAAGCATTTCACATCTGTAGCTACCATACATACCAGAAGGGCCAGCTTCCAATGACCTGCATATCAGCAAGAAAAGGTGTTACTTTTCCTTTAAAACGAGCGATAGTTGAAATGAAAGGAGCCGTAGTATAATTTTTTCGTGTCTTTCTCTTAAATTACTTACTGTTGCTTTCGCAAGAATCTTGTCAGCACATTTTGCTGTAGATCACCTTCCTGGGGGCAGACCTCGCTCAAGCTCCCAAGTCGCACCTCGAATTTATCATCTAGCAGAATACTACTTGCTTGTATATCTCTTCAAGCAACAAAAAGGAAACATGAGAATTACAATCCGAAGTAATGTTCAGTGAAATTCTTTTGAACAAAACAATTAAGAAATATGCATGTTGCAGAAAGGATTCAGGTGAGAGGGAAATGAAACAAGTTAACTTTCTTAAATCAGAGAGCATATGAGCATGTCATTTTTGTTACTCTAGATCTAGTTCTAAAATTGCTTATATGAACACAGAACAACTAACACTTCTGCATTCGCGGTCATTCTAATAATCCATGAAAGTTCATCACAATCAGCATAGCGTCAACAACCAAAGTACAGGGAAAGCAAAATCTAGTCAGCGTAGAATGTGCAATACCTATGAACAAGGGGAGGGCTACACTCATGGTGTAGGTAACAAAGTGCTTCAGCAGCTCCTATCGCAATTTTCAATCTAGTAATCCAATCAAGTGGCTGTAAACTTTCATCCTCAAGATCTGGTGCCCTGTAGATGGAGCTACCCAAGTCCCCATTGACCATATATTTGTAGACAAAAAAAAGTTTCTCATTCTCCAAGCAATGTCCCAAGAGAGGAACCAATCTTGTATGTGAATATCTGTTGAAAAGCTCCAATTCCACCATGGACAACTCTTTATTCATGGAGTTTAAGTTCATCATTTTAATAACTATAGGGAGTCCTCCTTCCAGATAACCACGAAAGAGATCTCCAGAATGACCATGTTTGATGAGATTTGCTTCATTAAACTCACCAGTCGAATGGAGCAGTTGATCATATGTGAAAGACCCTCCCGGATTGAATACATTAGTAGAATCCTTGGGATGCGAATGGCTACCTCCTTCTGGAACAGGTCCAGCATTTGCAATGTCTCTTTGATTTGTGATGTTGTCACACCTTCTTAGAAACACCACTAAAACCAGTGCTAGAACCATGATGAAGACAACTCCACCAAACAATCCTACCAAAATGTATATCCATCGTGTGCTCTTCTTTGCAGCAGGTTCATGCAATGGGGGTTGTATCCTTTCCGGGGCCTCAGAACCTCTAAAATCTAAGCCTCTCGTGGAGTAGAAGGATTGACAGTCTTCCAAACTCCTTTGGTTAGACTCCCCTTCAAGGCAGTTTCTGTTCAGGGTAAAATTGCTTGGACCATCACCAGGAACCATTCCTTGGAAGTAGTTACCAGACACATCAAGGGAAGTAAAGTTTCGAACTGACAGTGGCAAAGCTCCGTATAACAAATTGTTCGATAAATTGAATAAAGAACTTCTGGCATTACCATGGACACTAAAATTAGGCAAATTATCTGTAAAGATATTACCAGAGATGTCAAGTAGCGACAAATTTTGCAATGACAGCAATGCAGGAGGAAGAGCACCGTCCAGTTTATTCCCACTTAACACAACAACTTCCAACCTTGTAAGACTCAGGAAAAGACCATCTGGAAATGCACCCTCGAGCTCATTTTCTGCCATATCTATCCTCTGCAAGCGCCTCAACCTTTTTAACTCTGAAGGTAATGACCCAGACAATGAATTCTTGCTAATATTAAGCTCAACTAATCGAGAAAGATTACCAAGTTCAACAGGTATCAGACCAGTAATACTGTTATCAGACAAATCCAAGAACTGCAGACCAGTAATACCACCTAAACCCGGCGGGATTGACCCAGATAAGTAATTTGAGGACAGGTCAAGTCTAGATAGATTACCAAGCAATGCAAAAGATGTAGATATTGACCCAGTAAGCGAATTCCTTGAAAGATCAAGAACAGATAGACGCTTCCACTGTCCCAATGCAGTAGGAATACGGCCAGCAAGATCATTGTCAGATAGATACAGAGCGTTGAGTCTAGTTAAATTACCAAATGAAGAAGGAATCGGACCGGTGACTGAACTTGACCGGAGATCCAGTACTTGCAATGAACCAAGCCGGTAGCCAAACCAGTCCGGTATAGAACCTGGAAGTGAAAACCCAGAAGCGTTAAAAGACTCCAAGAACGTAAAATTTTTCAGAGCATCAACACTAAAACTGGGATTCAATCGTCCATTATGGGTTCTTCTAAACCCGGATATGTTGATCCCAACGACCCGACCGTTCTTGCACTTGATTCCCTTCCAACCACTGCATGGTTCGGATCTTATAGGCCATTCTTTGCTTCTTAGCCCCAATGAAGACCGGAGATCGAGCAATGCCAACCTTTCCTTCCACATAACTTTCTGTGATGACCCACACCGAATCAAGAAGAACAACAGTAAAGCTAAACGGAGCAGAAAGCTTCGACCTTTTTCCATTTCCATGAATATGCTTAAAGTGGTCGATACAAGTTCACCTTCCTTCTTCTTCTTTCACCTGTTTCTTGATACTGATGTTGATCATCACTCTAGTCCTTCCTCTGCCAGTGATGTTAATTAGTATTTAAGGAAGAAAAAAAAACCTATAAAGACATAAACCAGAGAACAAAGCAAAGATTGGATTTTTATGGTTTCTAGTTATGTGTGTAATGTCCTTACCTCCACTCACAACCTCTCGTTCTGTTTCCTACGTTGTGCAGTTCTTGTTCCTTTTAAAACCCAAAAACCACACACCAACAAGGTACTGTCTCCCTGTCTCTGTTGTGTACATTACAAACCAAAAGAAAAAAGAAAAAAAGGAACCAATCTTTTCTTGAATCTTCCTCTTCAAAAATGCTACCTTGTTCCTGGTAAAGTTGGTAATGCCTCAAACTTCAGGTATCTGCTCTCTCTGTCTACTGCATATCTTTTAACTGTCAACGAACAGCCATTAATGAAACCAACTTTAGCTCTTCTTTGTTTTCTGAAAATACCAACTAGGTAGGCTCTGGTTCAGAAGAGACTGGGGAAAGTTTCTAGCTAGCTAGGCATAACTGTAATGGACATGGGTTCGTCGCCTATGCTGTTTTTCTGTTATGAATCGTACAGTTGGAGGAAGCTAGCTCGTGGGATTGAAGCTTCTTTCTTTTCCTTAATAGCCACAAGGAACACACCCTCTTATACTGCTCAGACTTGTTAAGAAATAACGGATTAGAAGCAAATCCGTATAATTTAGTGTCTTTCAGTGAGTCGAGACACCATCTTCACGTTGGCAGGAAAGAAAGAATTTTCAACTTAAGTGGCGGCTGAACGAAAGAATTCGAGACACCAATTGTTTATTTATTCCACAAAGATTCGAACTTTTTTCACTCATTAGTCCAACTTACTAGCTGTGTGATAGTTAAAGATACGTACTTTACTTCCTTCAGGATCTTGGTTTAACATGAAAAATCGTATTACTGCCCTTTAGGAGTAGTTTAATTCGCTGGAGAGATTCCTTAGACTGCCGAATTCCTCAGTACAAGTTTCTTTAATTCTTAAGAATCTTAATATTTTAAAGATTTTGAATTTTTTAAAAAATTAATTGTCTATGTTATTTAATTTAAATATATATTTAATAAAAGGCTTTTATAAAATATATTAATTTACTAATTACTATATATAATTAAGAAATAATCAACTACATGACTATTATTTTGATAGCTTTTATAATTATTATGATTAACACTACTTAAATTATCTTTACATATTAATGATAATTTATAGTATACTAAAACTAAGTTAGACAATATTAATTATAGTCATTATTAGGAGAGCTAAAATAATGAGTATATTTTATAATTTATATTTAATAATAATTATCAAGTATAAAAGATAATTATCAAGTATAAAAGATAATTAATTGGCAATCTTTCATGGACGCTTGGTTGATGGATTTAGAAAGGGTTCAATGGGTATGAAATGAAAAATGAGTGGTTAGTTATATATTATCATTACAGGGATAGTATTATGATATCCAACTTTCAGGTATTGCTTCATACTCCTCAAGTATGGAAGGAATGTCAATCATTCCTTAGTGACACTCCCTTCATCTTTTTTTCTTATCTTTTTATAATTAAATACAATTAATTAATTACAATATAATTAATTAAAATAATATTACAATATAATTAATTAATTATATTTTTCTCTTTTTTAGCAATTAAATATAACTAATTAAATTATATTAAAATTTGATGTAAAACTAAAATTTAACAAACTTTTATTTCTTAATATTTTTAACAAACCAACTACTATCAATGGCAATTATTCATTCGTTCTAACCAATTATCATAATTATAATGATTATACTATTCTCATTTTTTACTATATTCATTTCCATTCCTATTATCATTACTCAATTTGAACCAAACGCCCCTCAGGATAAAACTACATATTATTGGATCTCTTAAGATTTCGCATGTCGGTGGAATTATTACTAGGAGTTATTGTTGTTGTTGAATCTTTACATTATTAAAAAAAGAAATAAGTAATTAAAATTAATTTGAAATGAACAAATTAAAATTAAATTCATTAAATTAAAAAAATCGGATAATATAAACTTAATTCTACTCGACTCAATTGGCATGGACTAAACAAACGTTGACGTCAACTGTTGGATTGGTCGTAAAATGGGGCCACGACAGCGAGTGACTGGACTAAAGTTGGAAATTATGACTGACATGGCAATCCCTAAGCTCATGTGTTTTATCTTCTTTTGTCTTCGCTGCTTTACGGACTAAGGAGTTCACACCATCGTTAGGTTCATTTTTAATTAATAGGATTACAATAGGCTTGATTCGCAATATAAATTTTTATAATATAACTAAAATATTATTATTGTTAAAATTTAATTAAAATATTATTAATTAAAAGTTTCAAATTTCAAATTAAATAAATTTAATTCTTTTCTAAATTGTAATCAATGATTAGGTTTATGTTCAATCCAATCGATTTAAATTTAATAAATTAATAATTTTAATTTAATTAATTAAAAATTAATAAAATAAATTTAAATTAATCCATTTGATTTAAAATTAATAAACTTAATTAATTTTAATTAAGAGTTAATAAAATTAATTAAGTTTATTAATTTTAAATCGATTTTATACCAACTCCAAACAAGATCATTGATTACAAGTTAGAAAAGGATATGTCATTAGAAGATATCCACTTAAAACTTAAATTTAAAAATTTAAAATATTATTATTTTAAAATGAATTAAGATATAATATTTTAAAATCATAAAATAAAATGACCCACATAGTTTTATTTTGTTTTCTTCTTTTATTTTTTTACAAATTATTCTGAAAATAATTTCTCAATTAGTTAGAAATAAGGCTGCGTACTATTAAACTTCTTCAAACCTCAAGTATTTACGAAATTTTTATTGTGTGTTGGTGTCGTTGTTTTTTTATATTTAAAAATCAAAAATTTGAAATTTAATTTTAATTCATTAATTTGTAAATTAAATTAATTAAGATTATTAATTTTAAATTGATTGCATCCGAATCCGAACATAATCATTGATTACAAGTTGGAAAAGGACACGTCATTAAAAGCTATTCCACTTAATTAAGTTGAAGAGGACAGCTGATTAGGACGCCAAGTCCCAACTGAGTAATTATTGAATGCAACAAGAGGGGTCTCAATCAATTAGACCAATTCAACCGAAAAAGAATAAGAAAAGGATGAATAATACGTGGACAAGTTGGCCATTTGTACGCGTTGTGTGATGTCGTGTCTTGTCTTGTCGTGTGGTGTCGGCTGTCTAAGCTAAAAGACAAAACTGCTTTTGATTTATGCTCATCCAAGTAGCCACCTCATGACTTGAGGGCTAGCATGCACATGAGAGCGAGACTAGGTCAAAACTTCCCTCAAGATTTATTTTATATTATTATATTAAGCTTTCATTTGCAATACCGTATAGTACTGGATTTGATTATGATACGGTATCGGCAATATATTTAATGTATAATTTATATTTTTATGTCAACTATATTTCAAAAAATCATAATGATGAAAATTTAAAATAACAACAATTCATTTATTTTATTAACATTATTTTTCACATATTTCACTTATACATAATAACTACAATTAATATGAAAAAATCAATTAATCATTATATAAATATAAAATTAAGAAAATAAAAAGTATTTAAAATATCACAATTTCATCATATAATAAATAATAACTATATCAAAACACCAAATAAGAAGAATAATAAATATTCATTACTCTTTAATAATTACACTTTATAACAAGAGTTTGTGTCGAAGAACTAATAAGAAGTGAAACCTGAAATAAAAATATTTACAATTATATTTCATATATAGAATTTAACATATATATCAAATATAAGTGAAATTAAAAGGAGAAAAGAAACAAAAACCTGAAATTTCATACAATTAAATACCTACTATAACTACATGGACCTCAATTCTCATTTGGTGCAAAATTCTTATCATTTAAAGGAACCTCATCATCATCATCATTTAAATTCTTGGTGTCAGATGACATGTCAATGCTTTCTCATCCAACATGCTCTTTCAATTCATACTCATCTATCATACTCGATTTCTCAGAAACCCATTCTGCCAAAAGATCAACATTATCGATGCAAAATGGATATACTAAACTAATTGTTTTATTAAGAGTCCTAGTAAATAATAAAATTAAATTAATAAAAGAATTATAAGAAAAAATATTCTAACTTAATAATAATAATAATAACATACATTTTCTGAAGCTTTAAACTGTATCGAATAAAGGCCAAGTCATTTAATCTTTTTGTGATCCAATCTATTTGAATTGATGAATTTAAATGTACTTGAATTCCTTTCACTTCCTGTTACACTCACACATTAACTTAGAATCTGAATTATAAGTATTTGCAATTTTGGAACACGACTTCAAACCTTTGCAATTTTGGAATATCACTTTCTAATTGGTCCTATCAAATTGTAAATCATAAGACAACAAAAGTAACATTATAAACAAAATAAAGTGATTATTAATTTTCAAAAAGTAACAAGGTGAAAAAAAACCTGGATTAAGTTTTTTTCTTTGACAAATAGCAATTGACATCCCAAAATCACCAGAAGCCTCTTTATAAATCTCCATTTATAAACTTTGGAGATCTTGCATCATCTCATGAGCAACAACTGTTGTAATAGTTAATAGTATTCCCCTTCAAACTTCATCTTTTTTGAAAAATTTTGTCTGAAATAAACATAAGGATTAAAAAATGCACTAGCTGCAAACAACAAAGAGTAAAGTTGTCTTTCTCATCTTTCATTGATGATTGCAAGATAAGGTGTGTACAAACAAGACCTATTTTTCATATTGGCCTTAATTGTTTCCTTTGCCCTCTCCATGGCATCATAAAAATAACTCATTGTTGTCTTTTCATCACTATCAGCTAGACGAAGTACTCTCACCAACGGCTCACAAACTCATATGATAAATTGACATTGGAACCAAAATTCAGTATCTTCAGGTATAATTATGGAAACTTCTAATCCAACATTAGATTTAACATGTTGAGATGCAACTCACTTATCACTTGTAAATATCTATCTCAACTGTTTATTCATCATAATAAAGCACTAAGATGATAAGAAATTTGTTGCAAATTTTGTAATAGCAGGACAACAAAAATTCCTACTATTAGTGAAATCCTTTCTCATTAAATTAAAGGCTTATGCATGATTGTAGATGAACTTGGTCACCTTTTTTGCTTGTTACACGGTCTCATTAATATAGGAAAATACCTAAATTTTCCTATATTTTTCAATATTAAGTTAATGTAATACGCAGCACAAGGAGTCCAATAAAAAGAATTATGCTTGCTTTGTAATCTTCTTTCAACCGCTTTATAAGTGAAATCATTATTATTAATGAATTGAACAATATTTTCTATCCCAGCTTCATTCACAACTTCATCGAATATTTCAAACAAAGTATCAACATTCCTAACAAATTCAGATGCATCAATAGACTTACATAATATTGAGTCTTTTGTAGAATAAACCAAAAAATTAATAATAGGCTCATGTCTTCTATTTATCCAATAATTACATATGATTGAATACCTACAAGTAGCCCAAACCATTATTCTTTCATCTAAATAATTTTAATTTCATAAACAAAGTTACTCAACAGTTTCCCTTTGTAGTCATCATTTGAAGGAACTTTGTATCCCGAATCGTAAGAAGTAATAGAATCTACCATAGGTTGATAATAATAAGACTAAAAAACATTGAATGCTATACCTGAATCATATCACCATCTAGCCATTAACATGTCTACATTATGAACTACCCCTCTTGATTGTAGGGCGCTATAAATTGAACGCTAAGCTCCTAGAGTTATTCGTGGTATAAAAAATTAAACACCTGTCTTCTTTTTTTTTCCTAACATCAAGTTTACGTGCAATAATCACTTCTTATTAGGTAGGAATATTACTACCTTCAACATTCTACTATCATCTTGAACACTAATAAGTGAACTTTCATAGCCAATTTCATAAGTCAATCTCCACCTTCTATCTTTTTCATCTTGATACTCTTTAAATAAAGTTTCTATTTGTCATTTCACATTAAGGATCACTTTTTTACAAGGTTCTACATCACCTTTAATCCCAACTAAATGCTTCTTTAATCTGGTTATTTCTCCACCGTTTAAATGTTTGTTACAAAACAAGCAAATGGTATGGTTCTTAATTTTGGGAATTAATTCAATATAAGCCAAACTGAATCATTGTATCTTCCTAAAGCGGTTGAATTATCAGAAATACTTGAACTTTCTTCAATTTATCTATAAAAATAAACGAAGACATATATCAAAATTAACTTAATAACTTTATATCGAAATAAAGAACACATAATTTCATCATCAATTACTATCACAAAATATGTATTGTTTAAATAAAAAATTCAAACTAACACAATTACATAAAACATATCTACATCTTATATAATATAACTCATTTTGTATGATTATATCATATACAATTCAATTTCATTCAACACAATTCACTAATAAGTTAAAAAATAACAATTCAAGTATTTTTTTAAGAGCAAAATACTCAAAATCTCATTCATGATGATAAAACTCACTCAGAAATTGAGGAGTAGAAACCCAAATTCGTAGATGCGCAAAGCGAATAGATGCTCGAGTTAAATAATGAGTATGTCTATTGGCTTGCCTACGAATCCACCTATAGGAAATATTCGGTAGTGATAATAACAAAGTCTTACAATCACAAATAACAGTACCCAACTCGGAAAGATCAAAGTCTAGTGAGCATGGTGCGAAAAATAAAATTTAAGAATCTATAAAAATAGTGTCACCGCCTTCAATGTGTTGTTGTCTTAGAATTTGCAAAGATTGTTGAAGTGCTAGTGCTTCCGCAATCAAGGGATCCGCACCACCAACATAATGACCAGAAAAAGCTCTAATAAACTCTCCATCAGCGCTCTCCAACACTGCTCCAAAGCCAAGCTTACCTTCACGATGGGATACCGCTCCGTTAATGAAAAATTGCCAACCATTATTGTTGCTGTCCGTCGGAGAAGAAGATGAAAAACGTTGCAATAATCTATTTGTTGATGAAGAAGAAGCCGACGCAAGTAACCTAGAATGATTCCAAAGCTCCAAGAAATTTAGAGCTTCCAAATGCGTTGTGTAGCATGTTGTATTTTTGTGAGACCAAAGCATATTATTTCTTGCCATCCAAATATGTCTTGCATAAATCACAAATTTTTGGATCTGAATTTTGTCACCACTCTTGAGTACCTGCAAGAAGAAATTAATAAAAGAAGGGTTAGTGTCTTCCTCCACAAACCCACCTTGCCTCCAAACTCCACGAGCTTTACAACATGCCACAAGAACATGATTCACATCCTCCTCCTCACCACACTATGGACACCCTAAATCAACCTCAACTCCTCTTCTCTTTAACCTCTCCTTGGTTGGCAAAATATTCCGCAAAGCACGCTACATAAATTCCTTATCCTTTGGTGAGACGTCTAACTTCCAAATTTTTCCCCACCAATCTCCCTCAACTACTTCCCCACTCTCCCTAATTAAACGTCATGCTACATGATACCCCGAATTAAAGAGCATTAGAGACTTTTTTAAAAAGTTTCCTAATCTGTTGGCATGAAAGTAGATACTTTGTCATGAATACACTTGGTTACTCAGTTAGGTTACTCGTTCAAGTGGCTATTAGCTCCACTCTTAACTTTCACCTTTTTACTTAGGTTAAAATCAGCATAATGAATTTATTTATACTGTATTTTCTTCAGACGGATTTTTATGGGATATTGCACTATTTAAAAAAGTCAGCATTAAAGTTAAAATGTGTTAAAATTAGAAAATTGTCATTATGCAAATTAAACATCTATTTTAAAACTATCGAAGACAAATTATTTATTAATGCTCGTATATATTTATATCAGACTTCAGATGATTGATACAAATTATTCTTCTTCTATTACTAAAATTTTCTGAAATTCTTCCATTAAGCTTATTGCAACAAAATTAATTTACTATAGTAAAATCGAATAAGAGTCATAAATTATTAAATATCTCTCTCCACATTGAAGTTGTGTATTATCCTCAATATAAAAAATATGAAGAGTAAAAGCAAAAATTAATAACAATAAAAATTAAAATAAAGGGAAGAAAAATTAAAATAAAAAATTCTCTAAACTCCATTTGTTGCCTGATGTCGTGATTGACACCCAGACTTATGCATACCTTAGTAATACACTAATGATAAACACATAAATTAAAGTAAAAAATAATTGAAATTTGAGAATTAACTAAATAGAAGTACTTATAAGACTAAAATGACATAATTGAAATAAAACATACAATTAAATTTCTCCTTACACTTAAGTTCTACATTGTGCTTAATATACTAAATATAAATAATGTAAGTAAAAATTAAAGACAATAAAAATAAAAATAAAGGAAGTAAAAGGAAAAGGAAAAAGAAACGTATCTAAGCTTTGTTTGTCACCTGATGTCCATGATAAATGTGATCGACATATAAACTTATTTATACCTTATAAACATAATGATAATAAACAAACAAAATTAAATGCAAAGAGAACTTAAAATAAAAATTAATTAATATAGAATACTTAATAAGAGTAAAATGACATAAATAAAATAGAAACACGTAATTTAGGAATACAAATGGAAACAAAATGCCATCAAAATGTAAAATCCTTAAAGTAAAAGAGAGCAAGAGCTCAATCACGTAGTAGGCCCGTCATCATCATTAATGTCCTCCTCAAACATCATAGAAGATTCTATAAATGACTCTAAATACCCCGTATGTCTATAGCAATTGTTTCCCTTATGTATTCACCTTCCTTTGTAACTTTTGTAGCACTTACGCCTGTTTAGTAAAAGGAAAAGAATGAAATAGATAAGGAATAAATTAGTTATTCTTAAAAATAGAAAAGATGAGGAATAGAATAAAATGAGTATTACTTTGTTTGGTTCAAAAAACGGAATAGATAAAGAATTTCTATTCCTTTGTTTGGTTTGAAAATATAAACTTAGAATGATAAAGGAATAACCAACAAAAAGAATAAAATATCCTTATTATTATTATTATTATTATTATTATTATTATTATTATTATTATTATTATTATTATTATTATTATAAATTTTCTACTTATTATTATTATTATGAACTTTATTATTCTTATTCTTATTATTATTAATTATTTTTATTTATTTATTATTATCATTTTTCTTAATTTTTATTATTATTATAAATTTTATACTTATTATTTTTAATTTTATCAATTATTTTTAATTTGATTTTTGTTATTAAATTTATTTTTATTATTAAATTTTTTCTTCTTCAAAATTTTTTATTAATAATAATAATATTCATATTATTATTAATTATTGTTATATTTTTCTACTTATTATTAATTTTATCAATTATTTTATTCTTATTTTTATTATTAAATTCATCATTATTATTAATTTCTTCTCTTTCTATTTTATTATTATTAATTTTATTATGATTATGATTATTATTATACAAAATTTATTATTATTATTATACAAAATTAATTTTCTTCCTCTTCTTCTTCTTATTATTAACTTTATTATTCTTATTATTATTAATTATTCTTCTTCTTCTTATTATTATTATACAAAATTATTATTATTATTCTTATTATACAAAATTAATTGTCTTCTTCTTCTTATTATTATTATTAATTTTATCAATTAATTTTCTTCTTCTTCTTATTATTATTATACAAAATTAATTTATTATTATTATTATACAAAATTAATTTTCTTCTTCTTCTTCTTCTTATTATTATTATTATGATTATTATGATTATTATTATTATTATACAAAATTATTATTAAGGTTCTTTCATTAGAAAATTCTAGTCTTCTAAAAATAAGAACATAGAATATGTTGTTAAAGCAAATATAATCTGGTTCCAGATGAAAAAAATCCATATCTTGTTTAACCATCACATAATTCCCAATCTCCAGTAATTGTTTTTTCAATATCATGTACAGCATGAGGAACTTGCTAAGCGAAAGAATATAATTCATATGTTGACATTTGCGAGCCTCCACCAATTTATTCATTGTTAGTTTCATTGTTTCATTAGACTAGGCATTATCTAGGATTCACCTAGAACCCATTACTCTCAATACCATCACCAGTTACTCACAGCCTTCCTCACTTGAAACCCACAGTTCTGACTGTCATCACTGATGTTGCCAGTGGCCTTCCACTCCACCAAACCAGTAATTGCTTTTACTTTAACATCATGGAAACAATTGCACTCACAATTGTGAGCTCAAGCCTATAAACACTTCATCATCATTCCACATTCTTGACAGGTCAATAGGGTACGAGCGCATTGGTTCAATTGGCTTTACTCCACCAGATTGACTCAATCTAATCTCTAATCTTTTCGTACTAGCTTCACAATCTATCCAAGAATGCAATCTCGTTCTGTTCTCAAATATTGCAATAACAGATGAAGCATTTCTCACTTTGGCTGACACAAAACCACCCAAATCAATTCCCACATGATTCTCCATTAATTCTCTATGTTTGAAATCCTCAAATGAACCAAATTCAACAGAGACAATCTTAAAATCACTCTTCTTTGTTTCTGATGGACCATTATCAAATGCACTAGGCACCATAATAAAAGCCAACCCATATCCATCATCTGGGGACATAAAAAAACAAGAAGTATGTGGACAAAGAAACCATCTTTCCAGGAACCTTCGACAAGCTTGATTAGTCTCCTGTACATGACTCTTCCTCTGCCGAAACTCACCGAGTGAGCTAGCTGAATCGATGAACCAACATCAACAGTCTTGGCATCACCATACAATGCAATGTTGGACTTAAGTTTTGATCTTTACGGAAAATTTGGAAACAAAATGAGAGGTTTGGGTCTGCAGTGATGAAATTGAAGTGAAAAATTAAGAAAGTTATTGAAACGAAGTGGATGAAAGTGAGGAACTTGGCCATTGATGAACTGGGTTTTTCCAACTAAATATGTTACTTTCTTTAAAAGCTTTGAACTTCTACGGCTTGTGAGATGAACCCATTTCTTTCTGTGACTGCATAAAGCATAGAAGCAAAGTAAAGAATAATGTTGGACGCAAACTTATGAACAGGGTCAACGCAAACAATCCAAGCTCAAGCTATCATTTTTCTATTTCCCATTTTCAACACCACATGGAAAAGCCAACAGAAAAGGACAGAACAAAAAAAAACCCAAATGACTAACCCAAAATCTGGAAAAGCTGCCATTTTTCTATTTCCCATTTTCAACACCACTTGGAAAAGCCGATAGAAAAGGATAGACCAAAAAAAAAAACCCAGATGACTTACCCAGAATCTGGAAATGGTAGAACGTTGGAATGACGAACTGGAGAAGGGAATCACGAACTGGAGAAGGGCAGAGGTCAAGCAACATGTGAAATATTTCCTGAGAGGAGAATCACGAGCTTGAAGAAGATAAGGAATGGATGTCGGGAGGGAGGCTTGTCAGACGTCGAAGAAGGAGAAGTTTGAGGAGGGTTAAATTTGTCTCGAAGAACACATTTTCGTTGAAGAAGAATAGATTTTCGTTGAATAGATAAAGATAGGTTGGGGGGAGTTTTGTCTATTCTTCAAATTGCAGAAATAGTATTCTTAAAGATAACGTATTCTGTGTTTGATTTTTAACCAAATGCAGGATTAATAATAACTTAAGAATAGCAAAGGAATAGCATTGCTATTCCCACGAACCAAACAGCCCGTTCAGTTACCAAATGGTTGCCCTCAGCGCCACGCCAGCCTTTTTTAACTGCCCCACCATATCCATCTCTTTTTCTTTCCCATGCATTGGTTGTCTTATGCCCATCCAGGATTCTCTCAGTACGGGGGACAAATTGTGTCGATCAGCATACTAACTCGTGATAATTGTTAACCCGACAGCTAAGTTAGTAAGGATTTTTTTTTTTTGGATAAGTAAAGTTGTGAGTTTGATCTTTTCTTACAGATGCAGCTGTTTAAAATTTAAGATCAGAGTTTTGCTTCTCACAAAATACTTATTTTTAAAGGTACTTTTTATAATGGGACCTAATGTGGACAACCAAAAAAAACCTAGTGACAATTGTCACTGTTCTTTCTAAGTTACTTTAATACAATTTATCTTTCTAGAGTACTTTTTGAATGTATTTAAATAAAATATACATTACGGTTAAGGTACGTGGTTTAACATACCTTACTTTTACACTATTATCTTTTAATTTCTCTCGTTTGAAGTCTTATGTATGATCAAGGACTTGGAATTAGGAAACTAAAAGAATGGCTTAAAAATTCAGCCAGGTTCGTAAAAGAATAGGTCATGGCAATTTCTTTTGGTAATAGAATACAAATATTAATTGTCGTATTGGTATTATATAAAAAAATTAATAAGGGTTAAAATAATAAAACTAAAATTTATTGGTTAACCTTTTGAAAATAAGTTGGTCTAAAAATATTTTAAATTCATCATTCAGTCACATAAAGTTTTCAATGGCAAAAAGATATATATATAGGAGCAAGAAAAGTCCTAATTTATTGATTTGATGATAACAGAAAACATTGTTAATGTTAAATTTATTTTTGTGATATTTTTTTAAAAGTTAAGTAAGGATTGAATTAACAATAGCAATATTATCAGGACATTACAATGAGTTCGCAATGAAAAGAATTACAAATTTAACTAGGAAACCAAATTACATAAGCAGATGAAATTTATCAATAAAGGTTACAGATTCCTATAGATGATAAGCTTCCTATAGATAATGCCAACTTATCAGATTTAGCTATATGGATGACTTTGATCCAATTTATTGTGTCATCAAGTAGGTTGTTATGTACAAAGGGGCATCTTGCAATATATATATATATATATGATCCAATTAAGAGCTAATATCCAATCATAATTAAGGCAAGTAACCGAAAGCAGGTGTAAAATTCTACTTCAAACTACTTTAGAGTAGCTGCATTCAAACAATAAGTGATTTCGATCTTCTTCATTCTCTTTACAAATCACATATATAGTGTCGTAAATTTCAATCCATCTATCTTTGGTACGAACCCTATTCTTTATTAACAACCATGCGAAAATGGATGCTTTGTGATTGGGAGAACATTTCTATAGAAGATTGTACTAAGGAGCATTCTCACCTCCTTCCTATAAAGCTTTGTAGCAAGACTTGTTGGTAATGGTACTTAAGGCATTCGGTAATCAAGTAATTACATCATGCCTGTGTGCATAAAGGACCTGAGGTAGATAACTCGCTAGTAAATTGATTCCTCTGAGTTTCCTACCCATTGCTCATAATTCATCAAAGTTGGTGCTCTGGAGTTAAGTGAGAATTTGTTCGTAAGTTGAGATAATTCAGATCTTTGTATTAAAGAAATGAATTTTGTCCAATTATCAAACCAAACCTAAATATTCTGCCAATTTCCTAAAACATGCTTAATTAAAGGAAACACCACCTGTCTCATTTTCAACATCTGATGAAAGAATCAAGAGAGTTTCTTAGAAGGAGACAATTGCCAAAAGCATTAAGTTCTAAGATAGGTTTCAAGTAGTCATTTCACCCATATTGCATTTTTATTTTTAAGAGTCTCCAAATCCGTTTACATAAAAGCAATTGTTGTATCAGAGGTATAGGGATGATCCCCAAGCCTCCTTACTGTTTAGGAATAGTCACCTCACTCCATTTAATTTTAGGTTTTTTGGAGTTCTTTGAATTTTCAATCCATAAGAAAGCTTTCAAGATGCCCCTTGGTTACTTTCCAGGGTAGAATGAGATGGGATATCCAATAAATATATAGATTTCCATGAACATAAATTGTTATAATAACCCTAGCTGTAAGAGACAAAAATCAATTCTGCCAGGCATTTATTTGAGTTTTGATCCTTTCTATAAGTAGAATATAATCAGAATTCTTTAACTTAACATATGAGATAGAGACTCCTAAATATTTGAGAGGAAGCACTTGTTGTAATTTTGTAATACTGGATAGTTCCACAGAGTTCCTCACATATTTAGAGCAATATAAACTACTTTTATTGGCATTCACTTTCAGACCTGACCATTTAGTGAACTACATAAGAAGGTTCTTTAGCATCCTTACAGATTGTGGTTCTGATCTCAAAAGCAGTATCAAATCATCCGCAAACATCAAGTGGGTAAGCTTGGAACTTCTACATTTATCATGATAATAAAACCTATCATTGATATTAATAACCTTGTTGATGAGTCGAAAGAGGTCTTCTACAACTGAGTGAATGGATAAGGAGAAAGAGGATCCCCCTTCCCTAATGCCTCTAGCATAATTTAATGGCTTAGTCGAAATTCCATTAACCAGTATACTAATTGAAGCAATTTTTAAACACATCAAAATCTAAGCAGTGAATTCAAGGGCTTCCAGGCAAATTTGGACGAACTACCAATTGACTTGAGTTGAATGCCTTGAAGAAATATGTCTTCCAACAACTTTTAACTTGTCCACTAGATTTAAGATCTCTTGCATAAGTAGTATGTTATCCCCTATAAATCTACCTTGAATAAATGCACTTTGGGTAAGATTGATCACTGCTAATAATGCCTTCTATTTTTAGTGATTTTGTTAATGCCGAAGTTCGCAAACTATTATTAACTGTTATAATCATTTAGTATTTTATTGAGTATGTGACCTTATGACTTGAGTCACTTATGTATTGATATTAAATTTTAATAATAAAAATATAATTTTAAAGTTTACATACTTGTATATTGCCGAATCATTAAGGCTCTTCTTTTTACTTTGTCATATCTTTAAAATAACCGTTTTGCACTGTACAGTTTAACTGATATGCTATGCTTTGCTACCAGGTAATTGAAGGAGATTTGTCGTTTGACTTTCGAGGGAATTGTGGTGCCAAACAATGTTGCAGCTGGTGCAACCCTTCAGTACCTTCTACTCTTCTGAAACTGAAAGCTTTGCATGGACTCTCACAGTCTCTATAATCATCCATGTCCATCATTTCAGCTTCTGTATCTTCTGGTCTCTCTGGCTCTGACAATTCCAAAGGTTGTCCAGCTGAAGTGCTCATAGGTAGCTGAGACGCACCCCAGGGAACAACTGCCAGGCAATTATTTGGTTCTGTTGTTTGGCTAGTGGAAACTCCATTCCCCATCAAATTTTCCATCTGTAAATTCGCTTGCCAGCATAAATGTTCTGCAACATTGATATAGTAATTGCAAGGTAATGAAAACTCAATGAGCATCAACCAAACAGCACCAACATTTCAAAATGACAAGAAAATGAAAGCAATGTCAAATGCAATAAAGCGACAAAAGATATGTTGTCTTTATTCAACTCATATTTTTTTATTTTCTGACATTCTGATTATCAAAAGCCTAAGAAGACGAAGTGTTTCTCCTAAGTACCATATTCTTGAATCAGAAGTCAGGGGAAATAAGAACTACTACCCTGAACAACAAAATCCAAGAAACCAAGCACATTTGACATCATTTATTTGCGTCTCATATTTTCCAGAGGCAAGTATAGAAGTACCAAAACTCTATTTGTTCCAAGTAGCAAACACAAGAACGCCCGCAACTACTATATTGTATGCTTCAAGAAAACAAAATACCGTGGGCAATGCTTACTGATAATCAAATTAACAAGTTAAAATCAGAAAAATTGCGTTACATGGATTAAGAAGCTCAATGAATCTTGCTAACTATTGAAATCTCATAACTAGGATAAATACTCGACGAATGACAAATATCGATACATGCACCAGAAAATACAGCAAGTTAAATTCGAACAGGATACCTTTGAGCCCTGGAATGAAAGCAGAATCTAGGACAATCGGAAATCCAGGCGAAGTAGGAAACTTGATATAGGGTGTATCAAGATGCTGGTAGAGCACAATAGCTCTTTCTTCCCACTTATCCACCAAACACGTTCCATCAGTCTCTGAAACACCACCACCCCTTTGATTTAACAGCATCTCTTTTTGAACTGATTCTAACTCGGGGACTCCAGCTCTCGGATCCTCTTCCATAAATAGTATTGTCTCGCAATCCTAATACCATTGTTACAATCACAACCCGAATCAGACAAATAAAATACCCATTGGCATCCAACATTTAGGCTCACCCAAATCAAAGGAAAACCCAACGTGGCTGAAGAAGAAATCAAGAACGAACTTACCAGTCTCCTGGATTTCGTGGAAGGATAACAGGAAAAATAATCATGGGAAACGTCTTCAAAATTCTTGCGCTTCATTCAGATTTCAGAGTTTCTGTGTTTTCTTAGCTCTCAAACTGCTGAATCACAAAATCTGGGATTTGCTTATTTGATTATTTGATACAAGGGTTCGGGTATTTTCACCATCCTGCCAGCATTAGAGTTTCGATTCGACTCGACACCATGAGCATCTCGTTTATTATTTTCAACATTTCTAAAGTGGGTTAGGCCTAAAAACTAGATCTATTTACACCATGAGCATCTGCTTAGTGGGCCTCCTGGTCCAATGCTGTTAAATTTAATTTATTTTTGTAAATAAATTAAATTATTTTTCTTCTTTCCATAAATCATCAATATCTTCTCATTTTATTTAATTTATTTACAAAAATAATTAACTTTTAGAAAAAAGTGAAAAACAGACGACTCCTTAATAATTGACGAATCTGGAGAAAACGACACGCCCAGTTTGACCCTCTTCTTGTTGTCTGAGAAGATATTGATGATTTATGGAAAGAAGACACCTTTTGTTGTCATTGGCGGCATAGATGATGATGGTAAAGAGATTACAGATACAGAAGATCTTATCTTCATATACCAATGTTACGAATATCGTATCAGGCTTGATATTAAATTGGGTTCTAGAATAAAATTATATCGGTACCGATTAGTACTGGGTACCATTTCAGAAAATTTTTTAAATTTATAAAATAGTCTCTAAAATTTTTAAAAATTACAAAATAGTCTATATTGGTATATTATACAGTTGTACTGTATACTTTACTAGTTTACTG
>JANVCL010000006.1:2143668-2176239 GCA_026546855.1 Erythroxylum incrassatum | reverse complement strand
CCTTCTCTGTCTCAAATTCAATTCCTTTTGGCTCAACAAATACTTAAGACTTTTATGATTGGTGAAAATCCTCGTTTAAACCCTATACAGGTAGTGTCTCCAAATCTTCAGGGAAAAAACTATTGCTGCTAATTCCAAATCATGGGTTGGGTAATTTAGTTCATAAGGCTTTAGTTGTCTAGAGGCATAAGCTATTAACTTATCTTGTTGCATCAACGCACAACCCAAACCCTTCATCGAAGCATCATTGTATACTATATAACCCTTATCTACCACAGGAAAAATCAAAATTGAGGCACTTGTCAATCTGTGCTTATGCTCCTCAAAGCTTTTCTGACATTTCTCACACCAGACAATTTTTTGATTCTTCCTCAATAACTTAGTCATTGGAGCAGTTATCATAGAGAATCCGTCAATGAATCTCCTATAATATCCTGCCAAACCCAGAAAACTCATCACCTCTGTCACTGTCTTAGGTGCATGCCAATTTACCAATTCTTTAACCTTTCTTGGATCAACATGTACCCCATCTTTCGAAATCACATGCCCAAGGAATATCACTTCATGAAGCCAAAACCCACATTTGCTGAATTTGGCATAAAGATCCCTCTCCCTCAATGTCTGTAACACAATCCTGAGATGCTCCTCATGTTCTCCTTCACTCTTGCAATATACTAGAATGTCATCGATAAACATTATGACAAACTAATCTAGATAATCCTTAAAGACCCTATTCATAAGATCTATAAAAGCAGCTGGAGCATTGGTCAAACCAAAAGGCATGACTAAAAACTCATAATGTCCATACCGTGTCCTGAAGGTTGTCTTGCTTACATCGAACTCTTTGATTCTGAGCTGATGATAGCTTGACTTGAGATCAATTTTGGAAAAGACCCTTGCTCCTTGAAGCTGGTCAAACAAATCATCAATCCGAGGCAGAGGATACTTATTCTTAATAGTCACCCTGTTGAGTCTTCGATAATCAATGCACATGCGCCAAGTTCCGTCCTTCTTCTTAACAAACAGAACTGGCGCTCCCTATGGTGACGAACTCGGCCTGATGAACCCCTTCTCTAGTAGTTCTTCCAACTGTTCCTTAGGCTCCTTCAGCTTTCCTGGAGCCATTCTATAGGGTGATATGGAAATGGGTGCGGTTCTAGAAATCAATTTGATGGCAAACTTGATTTCCCTCACCGGTGGCAAACCAGGTAAGTCCTTTGGGAACACATCTAGAAACTCCCTCACTACTGGAAAATCTTCTAACCTCCCTTCATTCCCATCAATGTCCACAACATGCGCTAAGAAGGCTTCACACTCCTTTCCTATCATTTTGTCAGCTAATAAAGCATAAATGATTTTTGGTGATGCTATTTTCCTGACTCTCTGAAAATCACCTTCTCATCGTTGCCCACGTCAAATTCTACCTCCTTAAGACTACAATCTAACCTTGCATGATACTTATTCATAACATCCATTCCCAATATGACATCTAGCCCCTTTAACTCTAGGGGTAGTAAGTCTACCACCAATTGAGTACCCTTGAAGAAAAGCTCACAATCTTTATACACTTGACTTATAATCACATGCCTCCCTAGAGGAGTGCTAACAATTAAAAGACTTCTCAGTGGCATCAAAACAACATCATGTAATGTCATGCTTGCAGAAACAAATGAATGCATAGAACCAAAATCAATCAAAACATATACAACAGAATTAAATAACCGAGCCATACCCGTCACAACTTCAGGTGCAGGTACAACTTCCTCTCTAGTCATAGCAAAAACCCTGGCCTGTGCCTGACTCCTTGGCCTCCCTGGAGGAATAGTCTTTTTTGTAGTTCCAAAGCTACCCACCTCTATGACTGGTCTAGTTCCCACAATTTCTGCTCTTCTTGGGGCTTGCATCTGGAACCCCCTTGCCTTGTTACTTAGGGACAGTATTCGATCAAGTGTCCTTTCTCTTCGCATTGGAAACATGCTCTAAGTAGCTTAAAGCATTCTCCCTTGTGAAGCTTCCCACAATGCTCACATTGAGGGTTTGTATATTTGCTCCTCCCCATTCTTCCAGTGCCTCTTACGCTCAAGGCTTGCCCCGAAACTGCTCTTGCCTGTTTGTTCTTGATAGGAACACTACTCCCCACTTCACTCTAAGTATGGTAACTCCTTGTACTCCTCTCATGCCTTGGAGTACTCAGCTCCTTTTAGTAAACTGCTCCCTGTTCTTCCTCTTCCTACTCTCTTCATTTCTGCTATTTTTCAGTTTCTCAGCCTGAAATGCAGCATCTACCAATTGTTGGTAGTCACCAAAATTATGGATCAAGACTTTCTTCTTGATCCCCAAATGCCGTCCTCCCTTAAACTTACGGCATTTATCCTCCTTATTAGCAACAATGTTGGCCACATATCGTGATAGCTAGGTGAAGCTCAGTTCATATTCACTCACATTCAGGTCTCTCTGCGTGAGATTTAGGAACTCTCTAGCCTTCTCTTGGATATAAACCCTCGAGAGGTACTTCTTACTGAACACTTCCATAAAATCTCTCCAGGATAACACCAGAGGCATCACTTAATTGTGGGCAACTGATTCCTACCAATGAAGAGCATCTCCTTGCAGCAAGCTCACTGCATAATCTAACTTCTCTTCATCCAAGCACTTCATCTGAATCAGAACCCTATCGATCCTCTTCAACTAGGCTTCAGCCTCTTCAAGATTTGTAGTCCCATGGAAATCCACAACTTCATACTTCCGAAGCTTATCATACTGTCCACTCCTCTCCATTGGAGCCTGCATTGGGATTTGCGACCCTTAGCCCATGGAATATGTGAAAGTTTGGGCAAAAGCCTGAAAGAACTGTGGGTCCATAGAAGGCATAGGAGGAGGAGGCGATGGCACTTTATGCACACTAGGTGCCTCAGGATCAGGAGCAGGGTGTGTCCCATTATCTTGTGGGGCATAACATTCGTCCGTGCTCCCTTGGTGAGAGCCAAATCGAGTCAGAGCTCCTCGAGTTCTTCTTCGAGGTGGCATTTTTCACTCCTTCAATAGAAAACCATTTAAAATCTTTAGTTTATACAAAACAAATTTCAAAGTACTTAAAACAGTTTAAATCATATAAAATAATTTCAAATCATGAGAAACAAATTAAAACTTTCATGTCTTAAGCTACCCATTTCAAACTTAGGATACTCCAAAACCTAGTCCCAAATTTGGACCTAAACCTAGTTGCTCTAATACCATAATTTGTTGGACCTTTTTTCGGAGCTTAACACCCAAACTCATAAACCTTGTGCTTATTACCCTATAGGGTTATTTACCATTATTCCACCAGGTTGGTGTGCCCACACCAGTCAATCACCCGAATTACAACTAGCCTTCTTCAATGAAATTGTAGCTCTAAGTCTCTATTTTGTTTTGAATCAAAAACCATCTTAATCGGAGTTGCAAAGCTCAAGATATACTTAAAAAGCTAAAGCGTGTTCATACCCCAATCATGCTCTCCCAACCGACCTCTCACTTACTCTAATGCAAAATTTCTTAAAACAACTCCAAAAGATACAAATTTTTATGGAGAGATAGAAAAAGATGTTAGGAATCCGTTGCTTTAAGAATCACTTCATTTGGAAATCGGATAAGGAAGTTATACATGAAAGCATCGAACATGTTTATACCATCAATCAATTTGTACCTATCTTAGTGCAATTGTCATAACTCCCACTACAAATGTCAGATTGATTTCATTTTTAGACGGGTTGAAAGAAGACTTCTAGATCTACAACTTTCATTAAGAACTCGAAGCGAAATTCAGTCTCTAAAAGGATCACAAATGGAACAGAAGATATTAGACGATACAAAAGGTCAAACTAAGATAGTTAAACTAAGACGAAACAAAACTAAGACAATGAACAGTAACTAAGACAATGAACAATAACAAAGACGAAGAAAAACAAAGACAATGAACAGTAACTAAGATGAAGCAAAACTAAGACGATGAACAGTAACTAAGACGCAATAAAACTAAGACGATTCTAAATCACTTTCTACACTCTCCAAAGCATCTACCCTTATAAGGACCAGAACTTTTGACTTAGATGTTCAAAAATTTCATGTTATATACCGTTGGAAAGGTAAAAGAAAGACCTATAACTTTCTAAAAGATAACTTTGTGTAACTCAGCCCAGATCAACCCAAAAATTTCCCTGAAGTTAGTACACAAATTTTTCCCTTATGAAACCTTAGGAAACATGGGAGAAAACAAAATCATAAACCTTTAGCATCAAAAGATCATAGTTTTACAAAGCTTTAGTGGGCATTTCAAGACTCCAATACATCAATGTTTCAAAAATCCCAAAATACAAATGATACATGAATAATAAATTGCTCAAAATGCAACTAAAGCCTTGGTTTTCAATATTAGCTTAAAATACAACAACATTTCAAAAGTGGAGTGATGCCTTGACCCTTGACTACTCAGTCTCTTGCTCATCACCTGCTTATGGGGAGGAAAGTAAGGATGAGCTTAAAGCTCGTAGGTAACAATTTTATAGTTTGTAACAAGCACAGACATTTTGGCCTCGTTTGGTTAGCTACCAATCAGATATTTTTTTAACTGATTGTTATGCTTTAGTTGTTTGACTCTTAAAACAGCTATAAAAACTGTTTAGAGAGCAGCTAATCCAATGGTTGTCTGTCTTCAAACAGCTAAAAATGAAAACGCTCCTATACAGGAGCGTTTTCATCGAACAACTAAATTATTTTTTCCCAATGTCAATTTTGGCCCTCTTTGTTACAGTCTCATTTCTATCATTTTCTCTAGATTCTTTACTTTCTATTGGGATTGTTAAGGATTGTTGTTTCGAATGGATGATTCAATGTTGCCTTTCATGTTGTGATGAGTCGATCGAGTAAGCAGGCATTATCATTGTGGGTTTTCTCGTGATACCCTTTTGGTTTTCTTATTATTTTTTGTGGATTTTGTTTAAAGGTGGGTTTTTTGATGTTTGTCGCAGGGGTTGAGTTTCAAATTTAGGGGTTTTGTGGTGTACTAAACACGACCTATGCTTGTTTTGATCTTAGGGAGTTTTGCTATTGTGTGTGAATTAAAGATGTCATTTCTTGGTTATGTGTTTTGAAAGTTAATTCTTTTAGGTTAGTTCATCTGGTAGATTTAGGTTTTTGGGAATCTTTCTTTTTCTAGTTGTCGTTGTTTCTGCTTTTTTTATGATGCTCATGGGATAATCTCATTCATCTCCCTGAAGATTATGCCTTTTTGAATTGGTGGCTAGTATTATAATATAGCTCCTAGAATACAAATATTCTAATATATTTAGTGAGATTGTTCTTAATATAGCTCACTTTAGCGGTTAGAAACTATATATAAACTTGTACTCTAGTTGATTCTGCTTTCTTTCATGTATGGATTGAGGGCTAATAGGGGCTTTGATTCATGTTGCAGTAACAGTTGGAAAGTAAGAGTACTTATACTGCTTTCTTTTAGACAACCATTGATCTTAAACTTAAGCACCACTTTGTCTTTAGACCAGTAAGAGTACTTATATATATTTGTTGCTTGTTTGACTCTTTTTTATGGGTTTAAAAAACTTTACAAAGCTTGCACGAGAACTTGTTATGAGGCTGCAGAAAATTGATGGTGATAACTATTCTGAGGTATAGTTTAGTTTCTTTAGATACTTATAGCTTAGTAAGTCTTAAAACTTAGTTAAGAGTGTCTTCTATCAGAATATTTAAACGATTAATTTAGCAGACACTTGGTCGTATGTTCATTATAAATGTTGGTCCTGGTTTCAAAGTGCTTTGGAACACAGTGAAGTCATTTCTTGATGCCTAAACAACTAAAAAATTCATGTTAGTATTAATTCTTTAACCTCTTGTTTTGTTCTACTTAATGTTTTTGTTTATATAGTCTGGACAAGGTTTGACAGAGTTTTAGTCTTGCTTCAGGTCCTTGGCAATAAGTGTTAGAATAAATTGCTGGAAATAATTGATGTCAGGTACTGCAAAAGCTTATGAATATACATTTGCTTGTTGTTCTTCCAATTGCACTTTTGTTTAACAACAGACAAGTTCTGCAATGATCTCATTGAATTGTATGAGTTTCTCAGTGGTAGCTGCACGTGTGCTGATCAAAGAGGTTGCATGAGATCTAATAAGTGGCCATAGAAAGATCCAAACATCTTAAAGGTTTAGCATCTGTCGTTCCAAGATTCTTAAGTTTCTCTTTAATAAGCATGTGCATTTCTTAAGCAATATAATTGTAATGCTGATGGTTATTAGTGGTGAAGCTTTTTCCTTTAGAAAAATAGTCACAATTTCACATTCTGATGGCAAGATAATATCTTGCCATAAGCCACGCAATGCAGTGGTACATTCCAAAACAATGTTTCTCTTTAAAAGTGTGATTACTCTTTTAATATAATGATTACATCATATATCCTCTAATGCTGGGTTCATATTTTCTTTTATGTTAGATGAAAACTAGTGAAGTGTCTGTTGTAGAATTAGGATCAGAAGTGGAAGATGCTGGTTCTCCTAAAGGTAAGTAAAGATATTCTTTTAATCATCTTTTTACATTTCCTCTTCTACTATAGGATCTTCATCACATTTTAGCTTTGTTAGATAGCATAAATGAGAGGGATAGTGTATTATGATATCCTTGGATTCAGTTACAGTCAAAAGTGAGTATGAGTGCTTTCAAGCATCCACGTAAGTCATCTGTGAAACCCATCGGCCTAGCACTGATGACCTCCAAGCAATTATCTTTGTCCCGTCAAACTTTGTAATATCGAATTTGGTCAACATTGTTTCTATCACAATTTGGCTCTTCTAACACAAGCTTTAACTCCCACTCTCTCACGTGAAAAGGGAGACCGCTTCAGGTTTAAACTGTAATACACCAGGAAAGTTCCTAGGAAAGACTACAAGGATCACAAATGGTCCTACTTAAAATCTGGTCTCTTTAGACATAGATTTTCCTAGGCATGCACTTAATCGCCTCATATACTGATGAAAAATATCCCAAATGAAAACAATAACTCGAGAATAAAACTACCCTTAACCCACAAATGAAAACTCTAGTCTCCTTAGCTAGAGATTTTCCTAGACATGCACTTAATCGCCTCATATACTGGTGAAAAATATCCCAAATGAAAACAATAACTCGAGATAAAACTACCCTTAACTCACAAGAATACACCAAAAAACTTGTTTTTTTGATATCGAAGATCAGACTATGCTGCAACTACAGAGCAAATCTTGAGCTCTGATAAGACTAATAGGAGATGGACTCTATTTGGATATAGCAAACACACTAATAAAAAAATTTGAGATAAAAAGGAAACAAACAAAATTTAACATGGAAAACTCCTTAAAAAATAAGGGAAAAAATCATAGGTAACAGTAGAAAATTTTCCACTATATGAAACAAAGATTACAAAGGAAGATCTCAAAATCTACAACAAGAACTAATACACAAGGAGAGGGAAGAGATTTTGGGGTGAGGAGAACCTTAGGGGGAGGTTATTGTAATTAGTTTTATGGAAGTGAATCAAAGTGCAACCTTTATGATAGCTACGTTATAGAGTAGAAATTCAATATGAGCTAGCGTATTATTACATATATGAAGTTTATTTAAAAGACGGAAAATTTAAGGTTTAAAAGACAAAAAATTTAAGGTTTAAAAGATTCAATTAATATTAAGTCATCATAAAATTAGTTAAAATTTAAAAAAATTAAAAATTTTGAAATAAAATTAAAGAATACTCTCATTATCTATCGAAAAATTTAAAATTTAATTGAAAAAAGAAATTGTTCAATAAAAATTTAATTGATTTATTTTAATTTATAATAATTAATTAATTTGTAAAACTAACAAATTAATTAATAAACTGATCAATTTTTAACAATAAGGGTTATTAAAGTAAATCGAATCAAAAAATTAAAAATCATACCAAAAAATTGGTTCAAAATTTTCACAACCGAATCACCCCAATAAGTTTAATTTTATATCATGAACATTAAGTTATTACTTTTCTTGACTTGCAAAAACAAATACATCAAATTAGGTTTTTTTTTATAGTTAGGGGAATTTAACAAGTGTTTAATTTTATTTTAATTATCTAATTTTAAAAATAAATCAATTTAAAAGTTTGTCAATATTATACTTTACTAAAATAATTTATTATCTCAAGACTATAATCAAAATGGTCTTTACGGGTTTAATATTTAAAAATTATATGAAAAAGAAGAAGATGTCTCAAGTATTATCATTTATTATATTAATAAAAAAACATTTTAAAATAAATTATTTGATTTCAAAAAGAATATTAAAATGATAATATTTAAAATTTTATAACTTATTTTTTTTATTTTTGTTTGTTCAAAAATTAATGAAACCTTAAATAAGTTGGAGTGTGTGAATTGTAGAACTATTGTATTTATTAGCGATGCAAATTCTTGTGAAGACATATAACTTTATGATTTTTAACAATGTTTTAAAAATTAGATCAAAAAGTTATATTAACAAAATAAGAAATTTAAAATTTTAAAAATTCAACCAATATTAAATTATTATAAAATTAATTAAAATTTAAAATATAATTGAAGAAAAATATTCTCACTTATCAAAAAATTTAAAATTTAATTAAAATAACTATTTTGATTTATAAAAATCTATTAATTTACAAAAATTTACCAATTACTTAATAAATGATCCGTTTTAACAAAAATTATTAAAATAAATTAAACTAAAAAAGTTAATTAAATTTATTTTAGTTTTATACAATATTAATTAATAAATTATTAATAAAAACATTTTATTTTTTTAAAATAAATTATTTAAAATGTTAATGTTTATTTTAACCATATTTAGTTATCAAAACAAATTTTATTTAAAATTTGTATACTTTGAAGATATTTTTATTTTATTTAATTAATTAATAATTATTAAATTAATGTTATTTAATTTAATTTCAACTTTAAAATTAAATAAATTATTCATAATTTTATTAATAATTAATTTTTATTAATTAAAAATATAATATTAAATTAAATTATTCATAATTTTTACAAATAATTAAATATATTAAATAATTAAATAATATATATTTCGTTGATAATAAATCAGATTATTGAAAATACAGAAATAGAAAACAAAAATCAATTTTTATGATTTAAAAAAAAGAGAGTATAATCTAAAAACTCAAACAAACATATTTTTTATTAAATTTAAAAACATATAATAAAAATAGAAACAACCAGAAATCGACCAATCAAAGATGCTGCTCACGATTGAATAATGACACAAATGGTACATCTCTTCCAGGAAAATCACATCCTGGTGGGTAGATACACTGCAATTACAGATGAAGGACTGGAAAAGGACCATCGTATGTATCCCGGAAAATTTTACAAGAATTGTTGCAAGTTCTCCAAATGCAAAGATTCTGACTGCCTTTCCCTTTGAAATTTGAACTTATTTCATGAAAGAAAAGTAAAATTTTGCACATACTTATCTGAAGGAACTCTGTATTTCTTCCAATGTTCTTCCTTTCGTCTCGGGAGCCCATATGCTCGTAAAGGCGATCGTGAAGGCACTCACAACCATGTAAATGGTAAATGTTGCTGCAGTTGAAGAAGGAAATGTAGTTATCTGCACTAAAATTGCAGGGAAAAAAATTAGAAAGAGGTTCAGTGGGGATACAGACCTCCAGTGCTCCAGTTTAAAAGCAAGTTTGCAGTCATTGTAACCGCCCAGGAGACGAACCAATTGGAAAGTGTTGCTGCACTTCCAGCCAGGCCCTTGATGTTGAGCGGTAGAATCTGCATTCGCATGTTAGTTCCATCCATCAGCCATTTCAGAATAGTTATAATTTGTTCTTTTGAAGGGCATTTGATAGCTTTAAAATTTCTTTACAATAATTCTTTAGGCTAAGTAATGCATACACCTAACTGTAAGCACTAAAATCCTGAACTATGTCTTCAGTATTGACCTAATAAAAGATCATTGATGCTTTTGAGCCATTTGGCTGATTCAGTGACATTGGTGATTTTTAGAAATTCTAATTGATAGAGCAAAACTCGAACATATTCGCACCTCGGACATTATAACCCAAGGAATAGGACCCATTCCCAAAGAAAAGGCTATTACCAAAGCCTGAAACAAGAGAAGGGAGAGGCAGGTTATCAGAACTTACCAAAAATGATAAAATTAAAACCTTGGAATAATTCATATCTCTATTTGTATCACATACCACAACTCCAACAACTGAAAGGATTCCGAATACGGTATACAAGGTAGAGTCTTCTGATAGAAAATCCTGGACAAGTAAACATTATGAAGGTAGAGAAATATTATACTGCTCCATAATCTTGTATCACAATAAACAGATAAACTCTTGTCAACGAGTTAATCCACTTACCTTTGCAAAGAATGACACTGCAACAATCAGCAAGCTAACCGTCATTCCACTAGAGGAGACCTATGGTGACAGGAAATGAACAAAGTCACCCATTTCTGTACAAATTATAAAGACTAACCAGAATAGTTTTGCTTTAACTCACTATAAGGAGAAGCCGACGGCCTGTTCGATCAATCAACCAAGTAGCTACACCAGTGGCCACAACCTAAACAACATGTGCGTAACCATATATAGATAAAGAGCTTCATAGGACCATTTCAAATTAATGACTCCACTAATAATATTAAAGACAATAACTTCAGATTTTCTTCTCAAACTGTACCTGAATCGCACCAAGCCCAAATGTAGCCACATTACTATTTGTAACCCCTGTTTAAGATCAAGAAATTAATCAGAACCATTGTACTCAAATATAGTTGATCTTAAGTGATATATTTCCTGAGGACAGTCAAAGAGTAGTCGTGAATTATAAATGGGAAAAAGTGACAGTCAATATGGACATCAACTAGAAGTAGCTCTGTTGACGATAGACCATGGATGCATTTTTGAGGTCAGACAACACTATGTAGTAACTAGTACTACTAATTATTTCACCACTAAGATTCTAAGAAAACATGGTTTCAAAAGACATTCAGTTAATATTTTACCCAACTGATTTTGAGTAGTAAAGGTATGTAGCAACAAGAAGAGAAGCTTGCTGCCTTCAAATTGGAATAAGCTTGTAACTACACCAAAAGAATTTGATTCCAATATTCCAAAGTTAAGAACATGATAAACGGTTTATGTGAGGAAGAGGAACGTGATTAAGCTTACCAGAAGCTGAAAAAATGGTACTGGAATAGAAAAGAACACCATTTATCCCACTAAGCTGTTGTAAGACAAGTAGGCCTATACCAACCTGCAGGAAATTGATTGATCGAAAATAAAAGTCTTATGTTTTATGCTATTTTTAACTCCACAAAGTTTAAGATAATGACAGTACATTACCATCAAAGGAAACCAGTATCTTTTTCGTTTGAGATCTGCAAATCTGATTGTTGTTCTTCTGCTAGCTGAAGCAACAGCTCTCTACACAATCCATAGATGCAGGTCAAATTATCTAAGACTGATAAATAATGTAAAACACCGAAAGAAAAATTTGGTCTACAAATTTTATGCAAGGAAAAAAATTGCATGTGGGAAAGCAGATCAGCTATTTCACTGGCAGCCATTACCTTAATTTCATTCACTTCAACCGAGATATCAGTGTCAAATCCCCGAAGAACTTGCAAAGAAGATTCAAAATCTTCTGTCATACCCATTTTTGCCTGCAATTTAGGGAAGAAACGAGATAAAGAGTTTGAATCATTAGAGCTTAAGAAAATGTTTGATTCTTATCAAGGAAAGAACATTCTCGAAAACTTACCAGCCATCGAGGAGACTCTGGAATGAAAAATAGACCAGGTATCAAGACAGTACATGGAAGAATTCCTGAAAAACGAGGATTAAGTTCCATGATTCAAAACTGGAAGTCTGCCAAGATTGACAATGATATTTAGGTGAATTGTTGACCAAAAGTTCGGCTTCAATGATTGTTTTTTTTTTTTGACATGTGTTGTTTACAATAGAAGGCAATCTTTCAGAGTGTTACCCAAAACTGCAAGTATTCTCCATTGAACAAAAATTCCGAGCAGGTAAGCAAGCATGATCCCAATTGTGACAGAAAGCTACATAACAAGACAAGTTGAAATTAAGTGCTCCAGGGACTGTGAAATTCAAGTGTTTGTATCTGTTAATGAAAATTTAACCAGTAAGCCTGCATATAAAGCTAACCTGATTCACTGACCCTAAGGACCCTCTCAAGTTTTGAGGGGCTATCTCTGCTATGTAAACAGGTACCTGAAAAAGATAAAACAGTTGAAGTCCTAATTAATTTTTAGGCTTCAACAACCAAATTCAGACAGAAAACCTTACCGTGTATGAGATAATTCCCACACCAAAACCTTCTAACAACCGTCCCATGTATAAAAACGAAGAATCCTACACAGAACAGCTTACCTTCAGAAACAATTGAACATGTTCATGCTATAAGTTTCAGTGAAGCAAAGTAATTAAACTCACTTTGGCAAACGATATCGCAAGCCACCCGATGACATTTGGAATGGAAGCGATCATTAGAGACTGCATTTGAAACAAAAAAGACGAGACTCATTAGTTAAACAACCTAAATTAAGCAAAATATCTAGGTATAGAATTCTTGTGCTTAGTGATAAAGCAATCAGTAATCCTACCCCTTTTCTTCCAACATACTCCGCAATTTGACCACTAGCTATAGCACCGACCATAGCACCCACATTCGATAGAGAGCCAAATATCGAATACTAACCCAAAAATAAATTGAAGAACAAAGTGAGAACACACGATGAATAAGCCCAATATCAAATTTAAAGCAAAATCGTTTATTCACACCTCTGAGACCGTAAGTCCAAGGTCCTTGGTGATGGCAGCTTGAGTTGGAGAAGAATAACCGGACTACAATTAAAGAAAATTAAAAATTGATATATCAAGAACTTCTTTATCAAGCTTTTAGCAATCTTGATATTTCAAGAACTTCTTTACCAAGCTTTTACTAATCTTGATGTTTCAAGAACTTCTTTACCAAGTTTTTTCCTTTCCCATACATTACCATGTTTGCAGCTAATCGGAAAACAACGTAAATCTTTAGCTTCAGTTCATTCTTCATTAACAAAATCGAACAGTAAAATAACAGAAACCCATGTTCACTTATCAAGCATAAACTCATTATGGCAATTAGCAGATGGGAGATTGAGAAAGTCCCTCACAGTGAAGCCGAATTGGATAGGACCAAGAGCAACAATCAGTACACAAGCCAGGACAGATATGGAACTATCCCGAATGGCCTGAGAAGACCCCATCATGCTTGATTGTCTCGACCCCATACGATACCAACTCCCAGTGTGAAGAAATGGCTTCCGTTGGTCTCCTCTCCCATCATCATCGTCCCTGAAACTCATTATTCTCTATTCGAACAGTCACCCAATTTTGCTTCTTAAGTGACCGATTAAATGCCCCAGCGAAAGAATAGCAGAGAAAAGGAGAAGTAATAGTGAGTAAATGAGAGAAAAAAAATACAAGTATTTGTCGTCTCTGTGTTGTCTGTATGTAGGGAAGGCAGGACAAGACATGGTTGATGTTACTACTTAGTAGTTGGTACTTACAATTGTTGTTGGTCCTAACTTGCTAAGCTGTAAATCAGCAATCTACCTGAAATGTTCTTACATGTATGGTCTCGTAACTCAAAAAGAACCAGCTCACACTTGTACTCGCTACGTTGGGTATAATCATCATCGTTTCGGACTGACGTGTGGGATTGGTATCCGGTCAGATTGAGATTATGCTTTGCCCAAATTTAATCGGGTCTGATGCTAATAAGCTTTTAATTTTAATTTTTAAGTGGAACCAAAAGGTCCGAACTAACTGTCAACTCCACCTCAATTATAAGGGTTTGGACTCTGGACGAAGTTATGCTTTCCATGGTGTCTTTTAAGTCAGTTTAGTGTTGGCATTTAACACGTGGTTTTTCTAGTTCCAAGCCACAGCCAGCGGGCTTCTTCGGGACTGCACAGACACTTGGATCGGCGAGTTCACCCACAATCTCGGCAAAACTTTGGGAGATTTTTACTAAACTATCTATTGCCTGGACACTCCGATATCGCATAATTGTTTTGAAAGTGGATTCTACCTCGGCGCTTCATTTGATTTCCTTCGCTGCTGCCTGAGCCCAGGCACTCAACCCCATAGTTTAGGGAATCTACAGGCTGCTCTCTCGTAACTGGACTGTTTAATATCGTCACACTTATCGCGAAGGCAACCAATGTGCTGACTAGCTGGCACACTACGCCTCTCATTTTGATGTAGAAATCACTTATTTCGAAGACTATAGGGTGTCAATTTCTCCTCACTAAGAATCAGTCAGGAATCTGTTTACCTGACTCAGTTTTGTAACTATCTCGTCTTTTCCTTTTTATATATAAAAAAGAAAATTTAAAGTTTGCTTTACAGTATTAATTAAATATTTAGAATTTAATTTATTATAAACGTGACCAAGTCGAACTCATTGCATTTCACGCTGTTCGAAATCAGGTGCGCAACTACCTGGCACGTGTTTGAAATTGGGAGTTATTAAGGTTATTAAAGTAATTGAATTTGGATTGGATTGATACGAGACTTGGGCTGGACTTCGACTTGGGCCTAGGCTACTTATTTTTCATTGAAAACAAATCGAGTCGAGTTTGGACTCGAGCTCAATTGTCTAGGGCCTGGCTCCTATTAAAATCAATCAATTTATTGATTAGTCAATTAATTTTTGTAAATTATAAGTAAGGATAATATTCTTCAATTATTTTTCAAAATTTTTAATTTTAATCAATATCGAACTAATTTTATGACGATTTAATATCAATTGAACCTTTTAAATCTTAAATCTTTTGTCTTATTGGTTTAACTTTCGGTACGATTTTGAAAACATTTTAAATTTATTATAATCTATAAATAAATTAACATGAATAAAATTAAGTAAAGTATCGAATTAAAAATATAATTTATTATTTTTTAGAAGATAAATTATATCTCTTATTCTTTTTATGTGTATATAAAAAATCTTTGAACTAAATATAATAATTCATTAATTGCATACTTTACATAAATTATTTATGAAATTAACAATTTCAAAATATATAAACAAATTATTATATTTATTTATTAATATTATGTCTTCAATTCTTAATTAATGAACAATTAATTTAATATTTGTTAAATATATTATTTACACTTAAATATTTTATAAAAAATAATTTGTTTATTTTTAATGTTATTTTATTTAAGAAGTAATATTAAAATAAAATATAAGAAATAATAAAAATATTGTGTTAAGTTGGCTTCACATAATTGTGAAATGCGCAACCAATGGGAACTTGCCAAGAGTGTGCTGGAAGTGGACACAAAGAATGAGGAGAAGGCAAAGTCCCACGCGCTCACACTCGGAGCTGGAGCGTGGGGACGACCGGAACTGAATGTCATGGTCTCGGACTAAGAGGGACATAGAACAACTGAGAGGCGTAAAATACTAAAATCGGAAAACGTTAAAAACACACACGGAGACTCTCACTGTCACTCTTTGGTTGCTCCGCTTCGTCATTCAATCTCCGTCGCCGATAACGTCGTTATTGCCTTGGCTGTGTTCAAATCCTGAGTAGCTTCCACATGGGCGAACAATCCCAACCCCAACCCCAACCCCAGCCCCAACCGCAAGTGCAGACTCAGTCCCAATCTTCGCCACATGAGACCTTCATAGCCTCCACTGCTCCGCCGCAAACTGCCTCGCATCTGGCGAAAATCCCTGCGCGTCCGAGAAAAATTCGCAAGCTTTCACCGGAAACCGCCTCTGAAACCCCAAAAACTTCCAAACCAAACAAAACCAGACCTATCCAACAGCGATTGACGCTCGCCGTCGTCGCGAGGTCGCTCTCGTGCGAGGGCGAGATGGAAAACGCGATTCGTTATCTGCGGGAGTCGGACCCACTTTTAGCGCCCTTAATCGACGCCCACCCGCCGCCAGTCTTGGAGACATTTCGCACGCCGTTCATAGCCCTAACTCGAAGCATCCTCTACCAACAGCTCGCGCTCAAAGCTGGGGCATCGATCTTTACGCGCTTCGTCTCGATTTGTGGTGGAGCAGCAGCAGTGGTTCCGGAGACAGTCCTCGCTTTGGCTCCGCAACAGCTTAGGCAAATCGGAGTTTCTGGTCGTAAAGCGAGTTATCTTCACGATCTCGCTAGAAAGTACCAGAATGGCATATTATCCGATGTGGCGATTCTAAATATGGACGATAAGTCGCTCTTTACTATGCTTACTATGGTTAATGGGATTGGTTCTTGGTCGGTGCACATGTTTATGATATTTTCCCTGCATAGACCTGATGTGTTGCCAATTAATGATCTTGCGGTGAGGAAAGGAGTGCAATTGCTTTATAATTTGGAGGAATTGCCGCGGCCATCTCAGATGGATCAATTGTGTGAGAAGTGGAGACCTTACCGGTCTGTTGCTTCATGGTATATGTGGAGATTCGTGGAGACGAAGGGTTCACCTTCGAGTGCGATTGCGGTGGCTACTGGTACTGCTTTGACACAACAACATCAGGAGGAGCAGCAGCAGCAGCAGCCTCAACTTCTCGACCCACTTAATGGCATTCTCAATCTTGGGTATGTATAAAGTTTCACAAGGATATGTAGTACCAATTTGATATTGATATAAATTTTTTGGATGGTTTTTGCATTGTTCATTTTCAGTTCTTGTATTGAAAGGTTGTGTTTGCTGCTGGTGAATAGAGGTTTGCTTTCTTGTAGTTTGTATAGGGTCTTGCTGTAGGTTTTTGAGCTGCATTCTTGAAGTTTATCCAAGTTAATACCTGATTTTAGGATTACTGCATTAAAACTTCATGTTTTTGATACAAGTGTTCATGTGTTGCGATTAGAAGTGTTAGATTTTGTGAAGAATCTTCTCATCGTTGTTTGATGTCTGTTCTTGCCGTTGAAGATTTGCAGCTTTTGTTTGAAAGTAACTATAATTACTCTGTGATAAATGACACATACTGAGAGTAGTAACGGCATAATAACATGAAATAAACCAACAGTTGTAATTTACCCAACACCTTGGCGAAAGTTGATGATTTTTCCACAGAATCTTTAGCAAGTATAGATCTTCTGACTTAAAAATCTCTATCAGAAACAAAAAGCATCCAATTTTACCACTTTATCATGAAGTATAGTAAACAGACGTGGACATCAGTCCAATCTTGACTTGCTTTATTATGTAACTGACAATTAGAGTTTTCTGCATTTTCCAGATTGGATGGTTTGAACTTTGACATCTTAGTGTATTGAAAACAATGATTTTTATGACCTGCATAGGATAGATTCCTCTAGGAGTTGGGAGTAAATTTTAAGGAGTTGCTTCTTACAAAACTATCCTCTAAAACTGGAAAATTATGGGTAGCTTTCTACTTTGATGCCGCTAGGGGATTTATAGAAACTGAGGCAAGCAAAACATGCTTTTGAACCAAAAGGAAATATGTGAAATCCTATTATTAGTTAGTTCTTGTAATTATACCTCAATTACTTGGTGAAAAACATATATCCACGACTGCTCTCATGACATACTTTATCCCAATGATTGTTTATTACTATTTACCTTTACAATGCTGAAATTGATTCATCACTGTACAAGGACTATTGGCGATTGAGAATCATTATAGTAGTGTATGATTTTCAATGAAAATAGAGTCCATGTCCTGTTAATTAGCAAAATTTTTGGAGTTTTAGGCCACAACGTGAACCTAAAAACTTTGACGAAAGCCAAATTGGTGATATTGGTGTGGTTTTTGATAAAATCTCAAGAAAGATGGTGATGTATGAGTGGGGAAAATGAAATGTTGAGGACTTGTAAAGAGTTCATAAAATCAGGGGATTTTGATTTTGATATCTGTTGGTGGATTTTTTGGAGAAGCAGAAGATTGGTTGAGATTTCATGACATACCAGTTATGCAATGGAACTAGGAGATGCAAAGAAAGAGATCTCAAGGGACTCAAGCAGTTGGTTGCAAATGCTAGAGATGGTGCATAGAGGAGTTGCAAGTGCTAGAGATAGTGCATAGAGGGGTTGGAGTGTGCAGTATTCAAAGTTGGAGCAAGCATAGCAAGCGTCTGAATTATGATGTTGTGAATTGGTGTTTTGACAGTTTTTTGTTATTCCTTTTATTAGTCTTGAATACAATCTCTATTATTCAGACTGGTTAAGCAGTCTCTACTCGCATAATAAGAATCTTCTAGACTGGAAAAGTATGAAGAGTATCGATGCTTGTCAACTTATGGTAAAAGATTAATACTAGGATTTGACATGTTCATGAGGCAAATGATTAGCATTAAGTTCACTTAATAGCTCTGAGACACAGTCAATTGTATATCCTTGAACCATTAAATCATTGACGTGAAGACATATCTCTAAATTACTCATCCAGTTTGAACGAACCAGCAGAACCTTAATAGTTGGTGTTTGGTACAGAAGAAATATCACTAAATGTCCAGGTTCTTTCCATCTACCGGTTCAATTCATGGTTGGTGCAAGGGGACAAGGGGTATTATTTCCAAATCTAAATTACCAAATAAAAAATCTAGGCTCAAAGCTTCAGCCGTAGCAATTACTGGTGTTGCCAGATCAGTTCATAGCAGTATGCTTAAGTTTGTTTACAAATTTTCAGCTGACTGTGCTTATCTGAAACTTTAAACAATACACTGGATCGAGTTCTCTGGAATTGGAAATTGTGGTTGAAGCCTTTGGGCTGAAACAGCTAAGTTCAATCTAACATGTACCTTTTTATTTGATAACTCTTGTCAATAGAGCACTATGTTGTGATTTTAAGTTAACATGCTTCTGAAGTTATACACGAGATTTCTGTTAAGCTTTGTTACAATGCTTATCTCTTGCTTGGATGGTCTTTAAAATATGATTGAGTCTTTTTTAAGACTTTAGAATTTATTTGAACTTTTTGCTGCGTGTAAGTCCAGTATGGTGGCATTTTCTTTATGTATATATACAAGTAGGGCAAGTTAAAGAAGCCATTTGGGTAAATCATATCACTTGGATTAACTGTTAAATGCACCAATTGAAGTATGAAACAGTTGCATTGCTGTAATGCTACCATAATGTTTACTTTACAATCTACCTAGTACTAGGCACAAGTGGTTAAGATAGAGCCACGGCTTTATACTGAACTTTCTTTTCCGATAGTTAATTTATATCCTATAAAGGTAATCATTTTAATCATCATTATCATTTTATGTTGTTTATTTGTGTTCTCCTTTGTTGTAAATGGGTGGATTCTATTCCTGTTATGGGGCTATGGAGCGTAGGGATAGGTAGGGTTGCCATTGATAGTACTTTTCTTTTTCTTTTCTTATGTGCGATTCCTGTACATGCATTTTGTGATATTTCTATGACATCAAATTTTTCACTTTCTTCTTCCACCATCCTGCATGACATAGGGCCTGCGCTTGGGGACAATGATTCAGACCTTGGATGAGATGTGGATCTGATTAGCACCTTCTTCCTTCCAATTAAGTTATCAGTTATAGGGGAAGTGTTCAGTGGGAAGTGAAGGTAACTAATTTGTCGCCCTGAAAAAGCTTAGACATGCAAGGTTTCGAGGGAAGTACATATAGATTTCTCTTGTGTAGTAAATTGCTTGGAAATTTAAGTAAAAGACTACCTATCTTAAAGTTCTTTGATTGTTATAAAAAAAAAACAAAGACTTGGTTGTCCTCTAATGAATTTGCAGAGCTACAACTTTCTTACTCTACCCTTTCTGCACTACAATTTAACCATGATTTTGTGACTTGATGCAGCTGTTCACGTGGAAATGATAATAATTGTATATTATATTAAAGCATTAAGCTTTTAGACAAAGACCCTTGTACCAATTAACACCAAGAAAGAACTAGGATTGGGTGAATCATGGTAATATGGGACCAAGTTAACTTAGTCGATAATTTGGTACATTGGAGATTGCTATAATAAATACTATCCTTTAGTCCTGACAAGTGTCTTTGGTCCAAGAGTTGATGTCGATTTGCAGAATGGTGATTGCTGGGACCAACAAGTTTTTGCATATTCAAGTTCTATGTGCTGTGCTTTATACATACAGCGAGATTTTATTTTTGGAGTTATGGACTTGTATTACTTTTTAATATTTGAGATTTTGATACATTGATTAGCATCTGTTATTTTCCCCCTTAATGGAAATTGGTGTGTCTAAACTGCAATTTCACAATCCAGAACAGGTCACTGATACGAAAATGACAGTATAATTAAAAACGCTGCTTCATAATACCTACAGATAAGCTCAAATTCTTGCGTGTTTTCCACTTAGAAACAATGGAAAAAGTTAAGAGGACATCGTAAACGCCGAATTTAACTGAGAATTGTTGTCTGTGTCTCTAATCCCTATTAAAATAATGATTATATATCATTGAGCTCAAGCAAATGTAATGTTAGCTCCTCCTCGTACTCGATCAAAATCACAAATTGATTATAAAGAAGCGATGAACTTTGAATGCAAAGTGATGACTACTTCACCATTGTAAGTATCAAGCAGTAGAGCTGAAAATAAAAAGATGGGTTAACTGATAAACAAACGGAAACCAAAGAGAGTTTGATTGGCTCCAAACTCAAGAAATCCTGAACTTTGTCATGGTTCATCTCCATCTTGATGATCACAAAGCAAATTTACTACGTTTAAGGGTAACATCTTATAGTATCAATGTCGAATATCCACACGCAGGTTCTCTGCATGGTTGATTATACTAATATCAGATTGCTATTTCTTGTTCTGTTCTGCTATTTCTTCTGGATTAACAATGAAACACAGCATCTTATAGTATCAACTCTCGAATATCCATGCATGTTTATACATCAGAGAGAGAGTTTTTGTACTGAACTTCTTGTTCTCATCGCAGAATCAATCTTAATTGGCTGTCTTATGTGAAATCGGTTTTCTACATGCATTTTACACTATAAAATGGTCTCATCAGGAAGTAGCTGCTCATCACATTAGCTAGTTCCTTATCGGAAAAACCACAATGATCTACGAGAATTACGACCCTTCTTTTCCTGATCAGCCTGTGGTTGATCTCTACCTCCCCACATGGGCTAACCTGCAAGCTTTCATGTTCAAACCAGCCTTCATATGGGTTGAAGAAGAAGGTGAAGCTTCCAATTTTTCGTCCCTCACTTATGGTCAGCTCAACGAGTCGGTACAGTCTATTTCCAGTCAGTTTCTTCTTTCACAACAAAGAGGTGACACAGTTCTGATTCTATGCTCACCTGGGCTTGAGCTGGTTGAGATCATTTTTGGATGTCAAAGAGCTGGCCTTTTGAGCGTACCTATATTTCCCCCTGACCCTTCTTTCTCTAACCAAAATTACCACCATCTTGTTAGAGTCATCTCCCAAACAAATCCTAAAGTTGCCATAGCAGAACCTGAGTACATTGCTAGAGTTCAACAGTATATCTCCTCCTCCTCCTCTTCTAAGAATCTGGAGCTTGCAAAGTTGTTACAGACGGTCAAGTGGATTTCTACGTTTGATGTTAAGAACAAGAAGCTAGTAGGTTCAGGTACGAGTTCTTCTTCGACGTACAGTGGTTGCAAGCCAGACGAAGTGTATCTGATTCAGTACACTTCAGGTGCGACTGGGATTCCAAAACCAGTTCTTGTGACCGCAGGATCGGCCGTTCACAACGTCAGAGTAGCTAGAAAAGCCTATGAACTAGGTCCTCACAGTGTCATAGCATCTTGGTTGCCTCAGTACCACGATTGTGGACTTCAATTCCTGTTACTCACCATTATATCAGGAGCAACATGCGTCTTAGCATCACCTATTGCATTTCTATACAGGCCTAGACTATGGCTCGAGATGATTTCAGAGTTCAAAGCTAGTTGCACTCCTGTTCCTTCATTCACGCTGCCACTTGTTGTGAAACGTGGTGGAGTGAATGAAGGAACTCGACCCATAAGTTTAGGGAATATGAAGAATCTAATCCTCATTAACGAGCCAATTTACAAGGTGTCAGTTGATGAGTTTGTTGATTTGTTCAAGCCATTTGGGTTAAACCCATCTTGCATCTCTCCATCTTATGGTTTGGCAGAGAATTGCACCTTTGTTTCAACAGCTTGGAGAAGCCATACCAGTTTCACCAACATTCCTACGTACAAGAAGTTGTTACCAAGTGCCAGACTAGGTTCTCAGCTTGAAGAATACCAGGAGAATGAGGACATGAACATTGTTGTTGTAAATGAAGACACCAGTGAAGTTCTCGACGATGGACTTGAAGGTGAGATATGGGTGTCATCTCCAAGCAATTGCTCTGGCTACCTTAGCCATCCATCTCTGACACGGGAGATATTTCAGGCGAGACTCCATAACTCGGTTAGCAAATGCTTTGTCCGAACTGGTGATAGAGGAGTCATCAAAGGTAAAGATCGATACCTATATGTGACCGGACGTTGTTCAGATGTAATCAAACTCAGAAACAATCAAGAAGTACACCCTCATTACATTGAAACTGCGGCTCACAACAGTTGTCAGGAGTTCATTAGAGGAGGTTGTCTCGCTGCCTTTGAGGTTTCAGGCACCGTGGTTCTTGTTGGAGAGTTGCAAAGAAGTGAGAAAGACGAAAGGGTTCTGAGGAACATATGTGAAGAGATGAAGAAAGCTGTTTCTAGAGAAGAACAAGTTGAGATTGGCCTCGTTGTTCTTGTAAAATGTGGGAGTCTATCCAAAACAACTTCAGGAAAAATTCAGAGATGGGTAGCTAAACACAATCTTGTCCAAGGAAAGACGAACGTAGTCACTGAGATGAGATTTGAGAACGATACTTCTAGTTTTTCTTCTCCAAGCAAAACCACAGATGACAGAACAAACAGAAACCAAACCTTGGCTGCATTTCCAAGCACTTCAAAGTCTTCTTCTTTTTCTTCCTTGCGCTCTTCTTTATGAGAACCTGATGGATATGCTTTTCATTTCAGATCATTTGAAAAAGTTCCAGATATTGTTTCGTGTGATCAAACCCTATCTGTATAATCAAATTATACCACACTGATGCTTGTTTTTGGCTTTTAACCCGATCCAATAATATGAGATATTAACCTTTAAATATTTTCTTGGTTTCTCTTCATCAAGATGATAAAATATATATATTTAATCTTCCATGTTCGAGGAAGAAGATAAAGCATAAAATGAGTAAAGTATATATCTATGAATCATGATATATTCTCTCTATATTGTAACCACAGGGATAAAATTACTAACTTTAGAAACAATGATAAATAGGAGGCAGCATATTAGACAAGTCAAATACCTTAATTGCTTAGGATTAGCTGTCGGAGGTCAATAAGTACTTTTTTCTATCACCAAAGTTTTTTCTTAAAAAATGAGTATTTAATTATAAAATAAAAAAGCACTTTTTTAATAGATATAATTTTTTGGCAGCTAAAATATAACTTTTTAAAAAGTTTAAATTTAGAGCGTCTCAAAAAAGTACTTTTTCATATAGGTTTTTTATATCAATTAATGAATCTATTTTTTAATCTCTTTTGTTTTTATGTTTGACACATAATTCTTATAATATCCACAAACTCATCTTCCTGTTTATTACGTATTTAACTATTTACTCAACTTTGATATTTATTTTAAAATTTATATAATATTTTTTGTCGTTATTTTTTTGTCGCCAATTTCTATTTTCTTTATAGCGAAACCCTACCATTATTTTCAGGCCGAAGCCCAGACTAACCCATGGCCACCTCTGGTCCCAAATAAACTACATGAACCTTCCAAGCTAGGCCTTAGTTAAATTTCTTGAACTTGTGGTCCAACTCATTTTGTTCAAGGCCTGTGTTAACCAACCTCGACAAAAGTGACCCAGGAACAAGCAACTTTCCATCATTTCTCCAATTCTAAGCCATTACTTTTTTTAATTTTTCCTATACGAATAACTCTAAACCTGATGTACCTCCACAAAAAAGATCTAAACTTGATTCGACCCTGTTATAATTGTAGACTGAGAGTTGCAGAGAATCAACTTCACAACTCTAACAATTATGGAATTTAACAAAAAAACAGTGTTTGAAGAGAAAGGGGGTGAAAAAGAGGGGATGCGTAGAGGAATAAGAGGTCAGGTCATGAGTAAACTTAAAAAAAACATATATGAAAATGAAGTGAAAGGAGACAGAAGGCAGGACTCAGAAGGCAGGCTTTTTCTGAGAATAGGTTTCGAGAATCTATTGGTTGAAGTTGTACTCCTATGTAATATAAACAGTAAAAAAGATGGTAGGAAGAGGTAAGTAAGGAAGTACCATTACCAAAGCCAAAGACAAAAGAGAAAGGGGACAAATAAAGCCATTCATTACATCCCAGGAAAAAGGCAAAGACATTACTTGAAGTCAAGCTAAAGCATGGCGTTGCAGCAGCCATGGAATTCCCCACCTTAGCCTTTTCTTATCAACCTCTCTTTAAGTCACAAGTTCTCACTCTTGTGGGATTTTTCTTTTTCTTTTTTCTACTCCTAGAAAAATATTTTTGCATCTCAACACATAATTATTGGTTTAGTTGGTTTAATTAAGTTTATTGAACTAATATTATATTATAATTAACTTAAATTATTAGTTATAATAAATTATTAATTAAATTCTATTTAATTAGCTCGAATCACATTTAAGAGTTATTAAATTTATATAATTTAAATGTACAATGATGAATCTTAAATAAAATTATAAAAATTGTATTTACTATTAAGCTAAAATTAATTAATATATTATGTATAACATTACATTGTTTGATTAAACTAATTAAAACATATTGATGGAATGTAGCAATATTATCTAATAATATTTCATCCTCCCTCAAATTTATTTATAATACTTGAGTCAAATTTAAGCGGACAAATTAAAATAACATCATTTTAAACAAAATTATCAAAACGACATTATTTTGATTGAATGATCGGATTGTTAAGATTTTTAGACTAACGACTTGTGGTCGTATAATTTTAGACAAGACCGGCTTTCTATCATTCCTAACTTTAAAAAAATAGAAACCTATTCTCTATTACAAATATGTTTCAAAAATTCTGTTGTGATAATCCCAATGCAAACCCTAATGTGCCTAAAGACACTTAAAGAGTCCCATGAAGTAATTGGATCATCCAAAGTGGACAATTTGTGAAAACATGCATCCTTTTTCCTTGTTAATCATAAAATTAGTAGCTGCTTAGATTCCAAATACCTATTCTATTAAGAAGGTAATCAACATTAGAAAGTATGGTCTCCAACAGCATTGTGACAAACTCAATGGAAGGTTATCTAAGGTTATATCTTAATACTAAATAATGTACCTTATCTGGTAATTTGGAGAGGGCAAGTGGGTTAAAAGATAAGAAAATGGCAATAATGGAGGAGAGGGAAGGTGGTAAGGTGGTGGGACCATAGTTGCAGGGCGTGGGAACGATGAACATGACACTACCTGTCGGCTGTTTTTGCACAGTACACAAGTTGCCCTCTCTAGTTTTCAAAATTCTTTTCTTACAAACTTATCTATTCTTACCAGTTACCACTAACTCTGGCTTCATCTCAAGCAACCAAGCTGTCTCTTGTCTTGTTTGGATATGCTGTAGTTGGGTTTGCTGGAAGCACAGAAGCAGAATCCTTTTTCTATCACAGCCCCCAAAAACAAGAACACCCCCTTCTTCTTCTTTTTTCCCCTCCTTCTATATCTCGTGAGTTCTTACCTATTAGCTAAGAGAGAGAGATATGTCGAAGACTGATACTCGATTATAGTGATAAAAGCTGGTTTTGGGTTTTGGGTTTTGGATGTCATCTCTAGATCTCCCAGTAGCTGAGTGACTGCGAGTTAGGCTTGAAATTTCAGTTCTCTTCCTCCATCGCCGTAGCTCATACCTTGTTTCAATCTCAAAAGCTTGTATCTTTGTAGGATATAAGTCTAGTGGAGTAAAGGGTTTCTATATCTTCGTGTTTCATGGCATAAAATCATGGAAAGTTCCGGATGTGAGAGTTACTCTTGTTAAAGAACTGTTTTTGAGCTTAATCCTAGTACTGGTTTGGTGTTTACGAGGTTGAGGTGTAGTATATTATAGTTATGGAGTTAAGGAGTCCAGAAAATGATGTGAGGACGTCAGTTTATGGTCATCAATCATCGGGAGTTGAAGGAAGAAAGGAAGGCAACAACAATGGCACCACCACAGTCAGTCAAGCCCTAGATCACCACCATAGACAAGTAGGTTCACTTGGACAAGGAAGGTCTCTGAACCCAGATCGGAGTGCACCAGTTTCAAGGGGAACCAACACCAAACAGGTCGCAAATGTTAGATACCGAGAATGCCTCAGGAACCATGCGGCAAGCATTGGAGGCAACGTGTTTGATGGCTGTGGTGAGTTTATGCCTGCTGGTGATGATGGAACGTTGGAAGCTTTGAAATGCGCGGCTTGTGAGTGTCACCGGAACTTCCACCGCAAAGAGATGGACGGCGAGACCACCCAATTCAGTCCCAATTCTCGACAAAGCTCCGTGATTCACAGTCTGCAACTACAACTGCCATTGCCCTCCCCAACAATGATGCATCGTCATCCTCACCATCGATACTCAATGGGACTGCACACACATCCCACCACACCACCAAACATGGTTCAGCCCATGAGCGTCGCGTTTGGTGGAGGAAGTGGAGGGACGGAGTCATCCAGTGAGGATCTGAACCCTGCGGAGGGAATGGGATCAGCAGCAGCACCGCCACCACCGCCTTACCTTTTGTCAAAGAAGAGGTTCAGGACTAAATTCACAGCGGATCAGAAGGATAAGATGATAAAGTTCGCAGAGAAGGTGGGGTGGAGAATCAATAAGCAAGACGAGGAAGAGGTTGACAAGTTCTGTGCAGAAGTTGGGGTAAGAAGACAGGTTTTCAAAGTATGGATGCATAACAACAAGAACTTGAAGAAGCAACCACAGTTTCAGACTCCGCCATTTGAAGGGACCAACCTTAGTTCAATGGAACAGAAGTGAGTTTGGTGATAGTGGTAACTGAAGATTTGATCAGAAAAATTTGTGCACTTATCGTATGTAGTGAAGTAAGCACTTCATTTTCTTCTCCAACTCATCAATGGATGCTCCTACATTAAGCTTTCTGTATTATTTTTCATTCTTCACTTCCTGGTTTCTCATTTTCTCCTTTTCCTTTATCTAGATTAATGACAAGAGTTTGGAAAGAGGCTCCATTTAGATAAATTCACAGGAATACATTGCTCATTACTATTCTAGTTTTCTTTGAAGAGGTGACCTAAAAATGAGAGGCGCATTGTTGGGATCATAATTGCATGAATACAAGTGGTACACATGGAAAACTAGCTTCAATGACCTATACCTAACTTATGCCATACCCTTCAATTACATTTTAAAAAGGCATTGTTATGAATATAACCAACAATTTTAAAACCAAATCAAAAATTAAATTAGTGTTCCCTTATCATAAAATTAGTTAAAGATTAAATAAAATTAAAAATTTTAAAATAAGATTGATATTACTTATAGAAGAATTTAAAGTTTAATTTAAAAAATTATTAACTAAAAATTAATTGATTTATTTTGGTTTATAAGAACTTATTAATTTACAAAAATTAACTGATTAATTAATAAATTTATCAAATTTTTAACAACAAGAGCTACCAAAGTAGATCGAACTAAAAAATTAGATAGTTCAATGTTTTAATTATAATTGAACTGATCAGTCAAACTGATTGAATTTTATAATTAAGTTATTAAAAAATATGCTAAAATTTTGTTAATATCAATTAAATTGAGTATTTTACCTAACGAAAACCAAACACAAATTCTTCACCTCTCTACTAAAACATCTTGACCTCTCACCTTTGCCTCACTCCACATTTCATTTACCCATCTCAAATTCTTAAATGTTCCTCACATTTTAGTCTTTTAGAGGAGTAAGAGATCGTCGTAATTTTGTTTATATGCAAAATAAATCCCATATTAAAAATAAATAAAATATTTAAAATATTTTTCATATGAGAAAGAATCTAAAATTAAACGTTTTTTAGATTTTCTGTAAAGATATAATAAACAACAACAACACTTAATATGAATTTTACTGTTTCATGAAATATAGGGAAGTCTAATAATACACAACCTCACTCCTAACTAGTAGAGAGATTGTTTCTAAATAACCCACATAAAAAGAGACGAAGCAAGAGAGAAAGCTAGAGGGAGAAAGAAAAGGAAAGAAAAGAAGATAATAATAATAAGAAAAATAAGAAAAGGATGAAGAAGTACGAGAAAGTTAATACTAATAATATTAATAATGTGAATATAAGTAGTAGTAGTTTGAATAATAATAATAATAATAATAACAATTATAGTAATAGTAGTAGTAGTATTAGTAGTAATATTCTTTTTCTTAAATTACCAAAATTACAAATTTTTAACCTAATATTTCAAGTAAGAAAATATCTAATTGTATATTGAATACTCTTATTTAAAAAATTAGAAAATTAAAAATATTTAACACAATTTCTCAAGTCAAATTTAAATTAATATTAATAAATATATCAAGATTTTATAGTATCCCAAGTAATAATTAAAATTAAAGAAATTTCTTACAAACTCAAATAATATAATAGACACACAAAATATTAAATAAAATATACTTTATAAATTACCATAAAAATAAAAATTTAATTACACTCTTTGGAAAAATAACAATAATGTAAAATTTAAAAAGTTATATAAATTTCACATTTAGAACAAATAAAATATTAATTAAGTTAATTTTAGAAAAATAACGTATATAAAATTTTAATTTTTAACATCATAAAATTTCTATAATTAAAATATGGATTTATTTATTTATTTTACATATAAACAAGCGGTCAAGTCTAGGCCTTGTGGTGATGATCCAATGAGAGGCCTATAAGAGTATTAAAGCTTGTCTATGGTATAGCCAGAGCCTTGGTGTCGGCCCACAACACTTGATGCTCTAGGACTGGAGCTGCCTCAAGAAGCCATTAACAGATTTCAGATTCTGAGACGAAACTTACGTTTTCTCATTTCATCATCTGTAACTGTTTATGTTCAAGAAATCCAGAACTGAAGAGGATCAGAAACTGCAAGTTTAGCAGACAAAAATGGCGTCCAGTAATGGACCTTTTATTTATTCAGATAGACGTACAAAAGGTTCACATCAGATGAGAAAAACCCTTTCTTCTTCTTTACGTATTGGAAATCATGGCCAAAACCATTATAAGAACAATCCTCACAGTAACGAATCTTTTTAAGATTATGGAGGGGGAATGTTTTAACGTGAAACAAAATCTTAAGCTGCTGGTGCCTGAGCCGGTGCCTGAAATGGCGATGATGCTGCCGTCGGCGACGAACTTCCCGAGTTGAAACCGAAGTTCCTGGAATCAAACGTCGAATATTATTATCATCAAACTTTACGATAATCCCAGAAACATATGATAATTTTGCATTAATATAAAGAACTTACTCCAACTTGGTTTTGAACCAGTCAGTCCACGAGGGGCTCTCGCCCTTGTTTTCCTTCTGCGACTGTACGTCAGGGTTCGATTTGCCGCCCATTGCTTCCCTCATCTTCGAGGAAGCCTTTTCTAAATCTAACTGATTCAGAACCTTACCATTGGAGCTATCTTCATCGGCGAACACCGATTGGATTGACACCAACACAACCATTGAAACAACAAACACAATCGCCATCTTCGCCATCTTTATTTTTTTTTCTTAACAACCCTCCGGCTTTCCTTTTTCTTCTTTTTTTTTGTTATTTTCAATGTTGAGAGATTATCAACTTATTGAATGATTTGTGATCAGTTTGATTGTTCTTATTTATAGTGTTTTGGGGAGAGCTACATGAGGATAAGGTTTGTCTTTGTTAACGTAAGGGCCGTTTGTTTCGCTGTAAAATATGATATTTTTGGTGAGTTTTGATTTGACTTGTCAACGGCTGATACTTAGTTTCTTTGGCTTTAGTTGCGGTAGGAACACTAATTAGTAATTAGTATCGTAAATCTTTGTCAAAGAAGCACGTAACAAGCAATGAAATAGGCTATTTTCAATGGAGTATCGTAAGTCTTTCCCTTGTTCTGTTGCTCACTGTTTTGAACACTGATTAAGGCTCGCTATGAACAACAAATCCAAACCATTCTTCAGATCCTTCGAGTTTTCTGTGACGCTTCGGGACAAAAGGTTAATACAGCAAAGACAAGATGTTTTCATTCTAAGAATGTCTCCATCGGACTAGCACGAGAGATAAGCAGACAGCTGGGATTTCAATATGCGACTAACCTTGGAAAATACCTTGGCGTTCCAATAATACATGAACACACATCACAGCGCTCTTACCAGTATATTGGACAAAATATGTAATAGTATAAAAACTGGCTCAACTTTATTGCATGATTTGCTACTTTATATATAGAGTAGGTTGTTGTAACAAACCTTAACAGAAAGATCGGGACATATCTTGAAAGAAAAATAAAAAGAAAAGAAAATGAGAGAGGAGAGGATCAAACGAAATGGACTAGGACTGAAGAGAGTGGGCTGGACTATTAGTCCAGTCCCTTTATCGTAAGCCCAAAATACTAGCCATTCCCATTGACCCATCAGTAATCCTTTGAACATCGTGTGTTTCTATCTAGGTTTAGATCACTTCACTTCGTTAGTTCTCTTCACACGTCGCCGCAAGCTCAAAGTCAGTTATGACACCATCGTAAGCTGGGCGATAGATGTTGACGCCGAGCTTGAGTAGTAGATCGCGAAAAGAAGACGCTGATAGAGCCTTGGTGAAGATGTCCGCGAGTTGCACGTTGCTGGAGATGGGAATGAGATGAATGAGACCTTGCTGGAGCTTTTCACGAACAACATGGCAATCGATCTCGATGTGCTTTGTTCGTTCGTGAAAGATCGGATTTTCTGTGATGTGTATGGCCGAAAGGTTGTCGCAATAGAGGTTCGCGGGTTTGAGATGGTCAATTCCGAAGTCTTGAAGGAGATAGAACAGCCACTGGAGCTCGCAAGTAGTGGTAGCAAGAGCTCGATATTCTGCTTCAGAAGAACTTTTGGAGACCGTCGGTTGCTTCTTCGATTTCCAAGAGATCAAGGAGGAGCCAAGGAAAATACAGTAGCCAGTGATGGATTTCCGTGAATCTGGACAAGTTCCCCAGTCAGAATCAGAGAAAGCACAAATCTTGAGTGGTGAGTCCCGACGAAAGAAAAGTCCTTGACTCGATGATTGCTTCAAATAGCGAAGAATTCGATCTGCTTCTTGAAGATGAGATGTTGTTGGTGCAGTCATAAACTGGGAAAGTTGCTGAACAGCAAAGGAAATATCGGGTCTTGTGGTTGTCAGATAGAGGAGCTTTCTAATCAAACAACGGAAGGAGGAGGGATCAGCAATGTAGTCTCCGGATGAGGAAAGTCGGAGATCTGAAGCCATAGGAGTGGTGACTGGTTTGGACAGTAGAAACCCGGTATCTTGAAGTAAGTCAACTGTGTATTTGTGTTGACTCAAATTGATTCCAGCAGAGGATCTTGCTAATTCAAGTCCTAAAAAATATTTTGCAGGGCCGAGATCTTTGATTTTGAAGGCATTATCGAGGAATTCCTTAGTAAGTTATTGTTGGCAAGTAGCACATCGTCAACATAAACAAGTAAGATGATAAAATGTGTACCTTCTGTCTTCTTGAACATGGAGTGATCTGATTGCGACTGAGCAAAGCCTGTAGAAAGTAGAGCAGATGTTAATTTGGAGTGCCATTGGCGGCTTGCTTGTTTCAGGCCATAGATGCTTTTTTTTGAGATGGCAAACAAGATCAGCACGTGGAAGAGCTAAGCCTGGAGGAGGCTTCATGTATACTTCTTTAAGCAAGTCTCCGTGTAGAATCACATTATTTATATCCAGCTGATGCAATAACCAGTCTTTCTGTGCTACCAATGCTAAAAGAACTCTGATTGTTGTCATTTTTACCACAGGGGAAAAAGTGTCTGTATAGTCCAAGCCTTCTTGCTGAGTAAAACCTTTTGCAACTACACGGCTTTTGCACCTTTGGAGACTCCCGTCTGCATTGAACTTCAGTTTGTGGACCCATTTGCAGTCAATTGCTACTTTCCCTGGAGGTAAGGGCTTTAGTTCCCAAGTGTTATTGGCTTCTAGGGCTTTTAATTCTGTCTGCATTGCTTCTCTCCATTCTGGAGATTCAACTGCTTGCTTATAGGTAGTGGGTTCTTTGAGTGAAGAAAGCCTAGTGGAGAAAACATGATGTTGAGGGGATAGGTGATCATAAGATAGAACAGTGGAGAGGGTGTGAGGAGAAGTGTGTGAAATGGTAGGGCAGTGATAGTCTGTGAGGTGTGATGGAGGTTTGGATTATCTTGTGGAGCGACGCAGCACAAGATCTGGGTCAAGAGGTGTAGGAGAAATGATGGATGGTGTA
>JANVCL010000006.1:2105661-2143568 GCA_026546855.1 Erythroxylum incrassatum | reverse complement strand
ATATAAATAAAAATATATTTAACCAAATCTTTTATATGGATTATAATATAAGTAAAACTAATATAAAAATATTAAAACATATAAAAAAAGTCAAATAATATTATATAAATTCTAAAATAAATATTTAAGTTGAATAAATAGTTAATTACATAATAAATTATGTATTTTATTGTATTGTGGGAAATGTGGATATTGTGAGAATTATGTCTAAAACATAAGGGTAAAAGGAACTAAAAAATATGCTCATTAATTGATATGAAAAATCTATTCGAAAAAGTCATTTGAGAAGCTTTCTTTAGAAACTCCAAATTTAAATTTCTTAAAAAATTGTATTTTGACTATAAAAAAAAGTTATATCTATTAAAAATATATTTTTTATTTTTAAACCGAACGCTCATTTTTTTTAGATTTTTATAGTAAAAAATATATTATTAACCTTCAAAAAGCACATCCTTGCGGTCACTAAATGGCTACAATTAATGTTGTCAGGAAAGTAGGCTCCATTTTGGCTTAGTTGCTTTTGGAACTTTTTATGATTTAACATTTTTATTTTAATCTTCATTTTCAAAAAATTATTATTTACCTCTTAAAAAATTGTTTAATTATCTCATAATTCTCATATTCATATCCTTTATTTATATTTGTTTTATTTATAACTCCAAATATAATATTATATCGAAAATTGAAATTTTCAATGCTCTGTTATTTTAGATAAAAGTAATGTGATGAAATAAGTTGTGTTACAGTTAAATTCAATGTTTTAAAAACTGAACCGATTTATTCAGTTTAACAGTGAAAATCTTGAATTTGTTAATTTTTTTGTTCAATTTTAACTTTCTGATTCGATTTAGTTTCATAATCTTTTGTTGTTAAAAATTAATTAGTTAATTAATTAATCAATCAGTTTTCTTAAACTAATCAGTTTTTATAAATTAAATTAAATTGATTAATTTTTATTTAACAACCTCCTTTTTTAATTAAATTTTAATCTTTTCAATAAGTAAGGATAATCTTCTTTTTTATAATAATCTAATACCGATTGAATCTTTTAAACTTTAAACTTCTTATCTTATCGTTTAAATTTCGGAATGGCTATCATTTTTATTATGATTATTGAGCAAAAAAGATTAGAGAACGAGAGGATTACAGAATATGTAATATTTCATATCATTAGTGAAAGTAGAAGCTTAAACACAGTGGAGTAACACTTGTTGATTATTACTTATCTGATTACACTTTAACAGCAGCAGACTAGAAAAGGAACAACACCCAAGAAGCAAGCAAGGAGTGCTAGATGTTCTTCGACTTTGATTCTTCATTGCAGCTTTAGATTCTTCATGAGCCTGTGGAGTAAAACCACATAGTACTGGTTAAAGAAATTTGTTTTTAGCTCCTAATTGTTATCCAATGATCACAGTAATTTATATTTTATTTATATATTTTTTATTTATCTATTTATTCATATATTTTATTATTATTATTATTATTATCTTTATGCTTATTTCTATTCTTACTTCTAATTTTTATTACTTTATTATTTTAATATGTATCTTTTATTAATTTTTCATTTCATTTCATGTTTTTATTTATTTAGTATTTTTTTGTACGAGTTTATTATAAGCATGATGCGAGGCTTTTATTAAAATATTGTTGTTAATGTTGTTTCTTATATTAAAATTTTTATTTAATATATTTCAAAATATAGTAATTATGAAATATTGTTATAAAAAGGAAAAAGCATCTCTACTAATTAAAGGTAAAATTATGTATTACTAGACCTCTTCAAATCTTGTGTTGCAGAAATGAGCGTTGTTCTTTCGTTATATTCTCACTTTTTTTAAAATATTATATTAACCGACCAATAGCAAGTTGGCTGCATGCCAGGTGATTAATAGAAGTCTACATACAGACGAATGTGAATTTTAACTAAAATATGGTATTGCCTCAGAAAATGCTTCTTATAATGTAAGTTCGAACAGATTGCATTTTGAATTAAACCAGTATTGTTTTAATATTAATGTCAAAACAATACTATTTTAAGTTTGATCGAACCATCCCACGTATAATACTTTATGCCAAGCTCCAAATGACATGACCATGTGCATCTGATATAAAACAAGTAGGATCAGGATTAGATTTCATGTGGCATCTTTCCTGAGGAAGAAGATAGATTGTACAATATCTATATCACTTATTTAAGTGTTCAGGACTATTGGTTGGTGATTGTGTGTAATTGATCTACTAGACAAAGAAAGCAAGTGGATGACAAGATAATCATCGAAAACCTGAGTCTTGAACTCCCAGAACTAGATTACTGAATGCACTAAACTAATAAGAATATTCAGTATAAATCTCAGCGTAAAGTATGAGAAGATCTAATAATAAGCATCTTTATCTCTAACTAGTTGAGACACTGATATTAATATGAAATATAAAGAACATAGAGATTCAGCCATTTATAAGTATTAGTAATACACTACCTCTGGCCGTCAAGAACACATCTACTGTTGCTTCCTGTTGTCTTGTAGTTAGGTAATGGAGCTTTCCCAGAATCGATATACATTACATCTTGCACAAGACGATCGTAGTGTCTCTTTACCTCTTCAGCAGATTTGCCACCCACAGCGTTGGCCACATTTTGCCAGCGATCAGGAGTGTCCTTGTCATAGATAGCCAATGCCTTCTCAAAGAGCTTGTTCTGCTTGGGAGTCCAACCATGTGATGATGCGAAACAGCTTAATGACATATCCATTAAAAAGAGTTGACAGTTAGGAGTAACAGAGAAGGTGATCAGTATGGAAAAGTTTTGAGAATATTAACGTTAAAAAGGTTACGATGAGTGTGTGAGAAAGGAATGTGTAGTGTGTCAGAGACAAAAGAAGGTTTTGACAGAAACAGCAAAGTGAGGAGTTGGCCCAGTCAAGGAGGCGACTCAGGTCAAGAGATGGTATGGAAAAGAGACTGAAGTAGCTGCTCCTTATAAGCGGGAGGGAAGAGGATGGTGGGCTTATGCAAGTTGGCGAATACTTTTACACAAGATGTGATTCGCTTACGTGAATTTTTACCAATATCATAATCTCATATCAAAAAGAAAAAGAAGATGAGTAAAAATATTTATAAAATTATTAGAAAACTTAGGGATAACAAATTAGAGAGTTTATTTTTAAAACTAAACTAGTTCGACTGATTTAACAGTGTTGAAATATAAGGATGAAAGTTTGTCTCACATTGAAAAAAGAGAGAAAAGAAGACCAACATATAAGTTTAGTGAGCTACTCCACCTATCACCAATTGGTTTTAGGATGTAACCTCACTTGAGCTTGTATGTGGTCTAGCTTTTCTTTTCGAGTGGGCCCGTAGGCCCATTGTAAATTCTAACATGATATTAGAGCAAGTTGTTCTTATGTTAGATTATGTCACGTGTTAGACCCACACGTGAGGAGGGTGTGTTGAAATATAAGGGTGAGAGTTTGTCCTACTTTGAAAAAAAAAAGAGGAAAGAAGACCAACATATAAGTTTAGTGAGCTACTCCACTTATCACCAATTGGTTTTAGAATGGAACCTCACTTGGACTTGTATGCGGTCTAGCTTTACTTCTCGTGTGGACCCGTAGTCCCATTGTAAATTCTAACAAACAGTGAAAACTTTGAACCAATCAATTTTTTAGCTTGATTCAGTTTAATAATTTTTGTTGTTAAAAATTAATTAGTTTATTAATTAATTGACCTATTTTTATAAATTAATTCATTTTTACAAGCTAAAATAAACTAATTAATTTTCATTTAACAGTCTTTTTTAATTAAACATTAAATTTTTCGACGAGTAAGAATAGTCTTCTTCAATCACTTTTTAAAATTTTTAATTTTATTTATGCTTTAGTCCGTCTTATAATAATATTGATGGAATCTTTTAAACTTTAAATCTCTTATCTTACTGGTTTAATTATTATTTTTTGCTAGCAAGGACTGAAAAGAGAGTCAGTATCAAAGTTCTAACCATTTATAAAGCTCTTTTATCCCTGTCTTTTTATAATATCATCAGCAAGTTGATTTCCAGAAGAATTCTAAACAGCTGGTCAGGATTAGATCCCAATTCCAAGTCACAAAAATGAACAACAATCAGTTATTCTGCCTTCTTTTTAGTGCTACTGTAATTTTCTTGCCTGCTTACTGATATGATCAACTTGCCTAAATATACTCTTTTTAATTACTCCTTATTTCTTGGCCACTCTTTTTTCCTTTTTGACCTTTGCTTTTAGAATTGGGAACCAAAAAGTAGAAAACAGAAGCTCTTAGCTCAGTTACTGAGGAATTAGTAATACTACACTTGCCTCATTGTTAAAAGAATATGGACACTAACACACCAATTGAAACATTAACTTGTTAGTTAATTATAACACGAACCTTAATGATGGCTGTATTAAGGCAGAAAAATGCAGAACAATCTGCTGAATTGCTCGAAGAAACTCCTCAATGTTTGAACAAATGTATGAAACTTTCGATCAACCTTTATAAAAATTGAATATCTTTATGTTGTTAACATCTTTTTGCGTCTTTCTTCATGTACAGATCTCTTAACAGGTCAGAAAAACTGAACATACGCAAACTTACTTAAGCAAACAACAAGAAAAGACTCTTGTAGCTATTTATACTAACTTTAACGAGACCCTCTATTATAGATTATTAGAACCTATTTTTAGTAGAGATTTCAGATAGAAAAATTACTAACATAACTTTGTCAAGCAAGTAATGCTAAATCATGTACTACCAGCAACTATTTGTTCTGACTATGTACTGCAAAAAGAGTTCCGATTCCTTCCTCAATGTTCTTAATCGTTTTAGAATCATTTGCTTTATGTACAGTTTATTAAGTGTATTCAAACTGCGAATTTTAGAAATATTGAAAGGGATTATCAATCCTGACCTTATGATTTAAGTTTTTTAATTAAGATATTGAAGAACTTATCTAGTTGCATCGAAGACTCTTAGACAGTGATAGGATCTGGTAAACGTGAGATGCATTTTCTGGAGATACTGTGTCAGGTTTTTGTGGAGGAGTGGTAGTTTAATTCCGCCTATACTTAAAACGACTCGAATTCCTGTCAGGTCAGATTCTACCGGTACCACCGTTTTGATTCCTGATTTTTGTTCTGAGTTATGACCTGAATTTTCATATAAATCATTTTAACTTTTTATTTACAAATTATGAACTAAGTTAAACACAATGTTTTAAAAATAAAATTAAACTGATAAGCTAAGTGATTTAAGATTTGAAAAGTTCAGCCGGTGTCAAACTATCATAAAATCAGTTAAAAATTAAATAAAAATTAAAAATTTTAATATAATTAAAATAAATTATTTTTAATTATTGAAAATTTTGAAGTTTAATTAAAAAAAGTTGTTAAATAAAATTTAATTAATTTACAAAATTAATCGATTAGCTAATAAATTAGTCGATTTTTAACAATAAAAGATATTAAATTAAATCAAACTGTAAAATTAAAAACTGAGTCAGAGAACCAATCAGTTCAAAACTTTTATAATTAAACTAATCAAATCAGTTGAAATTTTTAATTATCGACCAAACATAATTATTTGCGAAATGAAATCAGGACTCTGGAATTGGTTCAAAGAAGGCAAGAGGATTGTACCAATCTTAGAGTCTGAAAATTTCCTGGAAATAAGACATTTCATTATCATAACTAAGACATTTCATGACCATAACTTTGAAAAATATAGTTGATTCGAGTTGGTACTGAGTAGGCTCTCTTAAACTTGAGCTTGATTCAAAATTCTATTAATTCAAATTTAATCCGTTAATTTTAAATTAGGTCTAAATTGTCATATTTAATTATAAGTTATTGTATACTTGGATACCTAAAAAACATAGGTGACATTTTTTGTTAAATTCAAACGTGATTTTTATTTCTATAAACTCACCATATGATAAGTAAATATCAAATTTCGCCTAATGTGAATATAATTATAAATAATATGAACATAATTATAACAAATTATGATAATAAAATATAGTTATAATTATAATATAGCAACCTAATTAACCTAATTTCTAGCAAAATTTAAGGAATCTTTGGCCAATGGCAATGAAATTGGCATTCTATTGTTGAATCTCCTTCAAGAGCAAGACAAGATATTTCCACTTGATGGAATGTTCCAAAAGATAAGGAGTAGACTCTTGAGGTTCATATTGTGACCAATTATAATAAAATTTATCCTTTTGGGGGACTATATATTATTTGTTTACAACATGTTGACAGGTAAAAGATCCTATCCATGACCTGATTTTTTATTTTATTCCAAAAAAATCTGATATGTTTTGTTCCCCTTGGAGGTGATAAGATGCATGAGGACGAAGAAGGGAATATGATGAGTGCGATTAAACAAGAGCAAATGGAATCTTTTATTGTTTCTTGTTAAGGATGTTCATCTACATTTATGGTAAGGATTGGTAGATGCTTGATGATGTTTGCTTACCACTGAAGAAGTAGTCTTCTCTTAGGCACGAATCAAAGTTTAGTTCAATATTTATTTATTTTTTTGAATTGTCGGTCTTATTATTAAAACAATTCTAAGCATGATTTCAATCTTTTAAGAAAATTTGAGTCCAGTTAGAAGTTCGATTGAATTCAAACTACCTATTCTAAATCTAAAGTTTGGTGGAGCTTAAGGCTCTGTTTGATTGAAGGGTTGGTAATAGAATGAGATGAAGCTTAACACACTTTTATTGTTTAGTTGATAATTTTATAATGGAATGGAACAGAATGAGATGGAAGCAGAGGATTTCATGTTACGTTCTATTCTATCATAAACAGTGAAAATAAGAAACTTCCGATTTAAGAGGGTTTAGGATGGAACGTAAACTAATAAATACATAATACCTAATATACCCTCAATAATTTTTCTTAATACTAATTATTTCTTCTAATCATAACCCCCTTTTTTCCATACTCATTTATTACGGTCCACAAAAATTGTATTTAATTAATAATATTTTTATATTATTTCTCCTTACCTTAATAATAATATTTTTATATTATTAATAATAAATTGTATATAATTAATAATAAAAATAACAAATTAATAAAAATTTTATTAATGAAAAATGAAAAATATATAAAAAAATATTATTTAATCATTTGTATATATTTCTATATAAATAAAAATAAAAATAAATTATTTTTAAATATAAATCACATATAATAGAATAAAGTAGAATAAAATATATTAAATAATTAATAAGAATATTTTTATATAATTAATAATAAATTGTATATAATTAATAATAAAATAATAAAACTTTTATTAAATTTCTTATTATTTTAAAATAATAAAAAATTATTTGTCACGATTGTAACTTGAATCGTGACTTTTTAATTGGACATGATTTATGTTTTAAAATCATAGCGTTAAATTTCTTGTAACAACTATTTTAATTTCAAGGATATAATTGTTATTTATTATACATTACATTCAATTCTATCTATTTTTCAAACAATATTTCACTACATTACATTATGAACTTTTCCATCTCTCCAAACAACTTTTCATTATATTACATTATATTCTATTATAAACTGTGTTGGAAAGGTACTGGGCATCCCAAAAGTCTATAGCTGTGCCATCACCAATTCGCCAACTTAGTCCCACTCCCAGATCTAAACCTCCGCTCCTCGCTGGATACTCCTCCACGTATAAGAACAGGTTGGGTGGTAGCGATCGAAATCAAACACCCCATGGTTACTATATTTCTCAAGGAGTAGATGGAACCACAAAGCCGTAGGTGGTGCAGTAATTAAGCGCCACAAAATTTTGGCAAGCATGAATAGATTTAATTCACGCATACTTTTTAGACCCAGGCTACCTTGTCTTTTGGGAAGACAGACAGTTTGCCAATTAACGAGGTGTAGCATACAAACGCCGTCGTGGCCACCCCATAAAAATATTCGATTTAGACTATCAATTTTATCACATGTCACCCGAGGTAGGAGAGTAGTATGCATGGCATGAATTGAAATGGCAGATGTGACACTTTGTATCGGGGTTACACAACTAGCAAGGTTGAGATGCTTCACCTTCCAACCTACAAGTTTTTGTTGTATCTTATCAATGATACCTTGGTAAGTATGTCTGGTGACTCTGCGATGCAAGAGGGGAACCCCCAAGTAACAGTCAAGATCGGACGTGCGTGGGACGCCCAATACCTTTCCAACACAATTGCAAAGAGAGCTACTCATGTGAGGTGAGGTGTAAAATCTGTATTTGCGGAGGTTAACAGTTAATCCTGACACGCAACTGAAAAGATTCAAACAATCTTTGATAATATGTGCCTGTTGGATAGCGGTCGTCCATTGTTTTAAAATCATAGCGTTAAACTTCTTGTAACAACTATTTTAATGTCAGGGATATAATAGTTATTTATTATACATTACATTACATTTTATCTATTTTTCAAACAATATTTCACTGCATTACATTATGAACTCTTCCATCCCTCCAAACAACTTGTTATTATATTACATTCTATTTTATTATAAACTGTTTCGTTCTGTTCTATTCCATTCTATTAATTAATATCTAATTAAACAAGCCCTAAGTGTTATGCCTAGACTTGACCTCATTAAACTTTAGACATTTTAAAGCTTTTCAGGTTTTAAAATTTCTCAAGAATTGTGTTGGATTTGAGTCAAATACCTCGATAAAAAAAAGTCAATCAACTTGCACTCAAATTCTGTAAGCTAAAATGTCAATATCCACTATAATTAGAAAAGTTTAAGCTCGTGTGATTGGACTTTGAATTAAAAACGTATTGAACATTTGGTTTCATTTTTTGTCTTTTTATTGTGATTTTTTTAATTTTTAATTTTTTTAAAATAAAATAAAAATCTAATTTAGTCATTAAGCACGTGACGTAGACTGTGTTGAACTCATGAGTCATGCCCATCATTATACATGTGAGTTTTAACCCAATTAGTTTGTTCACATTATGATGGGCTCTTGCAGTTTACTTTCTTTCAATGCTTGCAATCGGCTCAGCGAGACCAAAAGAGCACCGACTATTCTAAATAGTAAAGGAAGTGTAAGTCCAACATTCTTTGTACCAATCATAATTCGAACCGATTTAACTTAATCTGATTTGAAATTAACGAATTCAATCTTATTTAAAATTTAAAAATTTTAAGTAAAAACACCCTTGTTTTAAATTATACCGGATTTGGTTTAGGTCACAAAAGCTCGATTGAATCGAGCTTGAATTTTGAGTCTTAGATGTTGATTGGTGTTTAACCCGGCCATGACTTCAGTTTGAACTGTCCAATTTGCCCTTAATCTAAGGGTTGAAAATTTTAGAAATTAATCTTTAAAATGTTTAAACTTAATTTGATTTGGACTGGAGAGCTCAGACCTACAATTTCGAACCTAATCAAACTTTATACTTATTGTTATATTTAATCTTGAGTCTAATTAAGTATATTCTTAGCAATTTAAATTTGGTTTGAAATTAGACAATCTTAAAACTTAGAAGGTAAAATGAAATTGTTTTACTTTATTGACTGACCAATCAAAATTTTTAATTTGATTTTAATTTATTAATTTAAATTAATTCTGAGTGATTCTGACCAATCAATTAGGCATTTTTGATATGCTGAATCCACTTAACGTGGATTGGGGGTGAAATTGCGTGATAGCAACAACAGTTGACCCGTTTACTCGGTCTATTCCACAGCAAAGACTCCCTAGTTTCCGATTGGCTCTTTCGGCTTTGGTCCAGACTCCAGACTCCGTTTTTTAACTTACCTACTGAAAAATCAAAAATCATGCTTTGGATTTCACCATGCCCTGACTAGGTATTTTTCCACGAAACAAGAGTAGTAAACAAGATCCCTTTGCCTTTTTTGAGTTCACACCTGAAAGCACTGTCTTAAAAATTGGACAGGATGGATCGATTTGACCGGTTAGTTATTCGATCCGGTTTATTCTTAAAAATCAATTCTCAATTGAACCAGTGCGAACTGATCAAAACCGGTTAATTGATCGAATCGGTCGGATCGGTCCGACCACTGGTCCAATAATCTTATATTTTTGTATTTTTTAATATTATTAATATTATATATAATTAAATATAATTATTGCATAATTATGACGTCACATCGGTGACCAATAAGGCCTCCAATTTAATAACCGGTCCGAATTTCAAAACACTGTCTGAAAGAATGAACACAACTTAGATTTTTATTTTCATCAAATTTAAAATATATATTATAAATTAAAGTCGGATTGTAAGATATTATTAGTCATATCTTTTAATTAAAAATTATTAATTCTTTAAGAATTTCAAAAAAATTGTCCTTAATTCTTAATTTTCACCTCGTTTTCTTATATTTTGATTAAAAATAATAACAAAATATAAGCCGCATTAACTAATTACATGTTGATAACTCAACTTAACTTTGAGGCTCGATTTGAACTAATTAAAATACGACTTAAATTAATATAAATTATTAGTTTGAATCATGTTTGATTAATTTGATTCAAATTTAAAAATTAGGTCGATTCTTAATGTAAGCATTATTTGACCGATGTAAGTGTGATGTTCATGTCCCGCCACCTAAGAGATGGTTGAGTTGATGGAGTAGATGGGCATGTACTAAAAAGGTCTTGTGTTCAATTATTCCTAAGTTCCTAAGTGTTCGATATGAAATCTGTTCAACTTGGAGATTGATCAAATTCAGACAAAAATGCCATCTCTACTGAACCTATTAAGGATGAGCTCTGAGTCTTTTTCCTGCGTATATATATGCATGTCACCCCCGATGTTACTAATTCAGATGGTGATGGCGACAGAACATGTGTCACGTTGATGTCATGATTTTTCTTAAACCCAATTGGAAGATTAGGCTACGTCCCCGTCATTGGAGCTGCCTTTGACGTGCTAGTACTCTCCACTTGCCTCCAGTCAAACCGAGGAAGCCAGAACGTTTCTCACCTCCCATTTGATAAGGATAATCCTAAAGGAAGCGCGTACCCTGAAATGCGAAGACTCGCTTTAAGTTCCCCTGCCTTGGTCAATGTCTTTGCTATATGCTTCTTCTAGTTTGCTTCCGCAGCAAAAGAAGCTTTTTAGCTCTTTAAACTGCTCAAGCTTAGCTCTTTAAACTGCTCAAACTTACCCAACTTTGGCGCCTTAAATGGTTTAATTTCAGAATCCTAGTTTTGGTTAGGAATTGTTGAGCTTCTAGGATTTCCCGTTATGAAGTTGCTGTTTTTCTGTCTGTCTACTGTAGTTCTTTAGCAGACTGCCATCACCTGGCTGATTGGGTTCCCTCCATAAGCAACAAAAGGTGAGTTCTCTCGTCTTACCCTTTGTTTATCTTAAGTTTTCTTATTACCTTCCCATGGAAGACTGAGTCTTGAGCTTTTAATACGATAGTAATCCGCCGTGCCCTTATCGTTATACAGAGTCGTTTGTGAAATTTTGCTTTGGTTTAGAGCTTGCTGCTGCTATAACCTTTTGTTGATGATATTTTCTTCTAAGTTCACTTTTAGGTCGCTGATTTTTCTAGGATGATGTTGATAAAATGCATGTTTTGAGTTTTTTTTATGCTTTTGTAGTGACAAGGGATGCTTAACATGGCAATCTTTATTGAATTCTGAATTAAGATAGAATGTTCCATTAGTTAGTTGTTTTATTTATTTGAATTGACTTTGCCTTTCTACTGAAAACCCTAGTCATAAACTTCTTTTTCTGTCTGTTACCTGCTCATCTTGCAGTTAGATTCTTGTTTTATTTTCACAAATTTTCCATTTGAAGAGATTTTCACTCTGAACGTTGGTGTTAGAGTTAATGTGAGTGTATGATAGGTGCATATTCCTGGATGATCTCTGATTGAGTCTGTGTTTTCTCAGATTTGACAGAAGATTTTCGGTTGATGGTGCATGTTGAGGTTCGAAACATGAAACTTGAGGAGAAAAGCGACATCAAGGTAAAATTCTATTTCTCCACAACTTGGAATCAATCTTCCTTAATTATATTCTACCAGTCCTAGTGACAATGTGACCTTATTCCATCGATACAGGTACATCGTCTGATGTGCTTACAACTTAAGAGCTATGTAGACAGAGTCTCACAGATTTTGTCTGCCGTTGAGTCTTCCAGGCCTCGATGCACTACAGGATTAGAGGCATTATGTTTATTGCGGACGTGCTTGGATAAAGCGAAGCTACTTATCCAGACGTGTTCAGAATCTAGTAAACTCTATTTGGTACTTCTTCAACCTTTGCAGTGACTTAAGAGTCTGTCAGATCATATGCATTTTCTTTACTAACATTCTTGCTTGATATTTTAGGCAATTGTGGGAGAGAGGTTACTATTGAGATGCAAAGGTATACAGAATGACATGGGCAAGTATTTGATCGAAATCCAAAATGTTGTTCCCGTATATCTTGCAGCCAAGGTTATTCATTCCTCATGTCCTCAAAACTATCTGCTGCTTACTTGTAATTTAGTTTGTGAAAGGATTATCTTAAGCTGCTGCTAAAACTTTGAGGTACTGGGCTCTGGTGTAGTAGGATATCCTGCACTTTTCTTGCATCTCTAGATTTCTATTCATGTTGGGTTTATATCTGCTATGATCTTTTCCAGTTTGCTATTTAAAATAGCACGAATTCCTCTTTTTGCTTGTTGATTGATCCGTACCCTCTGGAAAACCACATCCTTTCTTGTCCTTTCCAAATTTAGAGCTTGTGGTAAAAAAAAATTGTTTAGAACTGTCTTATGTGATAACTATGCAGAAAGATGTTCCTATATAAGAGTGCATGCATCTAACCTTACTGAAATTTAAAAAGAATAGCACCACCAGTCGTGCACCGAAGATGGTCCAATGTTAAACTTAGTGTCCGATGCTGTGCAATTTTTGCATTTGAACGGGGCGGATTTCAATCCCTATGTCTTAGAAATATAGTTGGAACTCATTGTTGGCATCTAATTAGCACAATTGCACACTCTTGCAGACGGGAATGAGAATGCAATGTTTGTGTATGAAATGAACTGAAAAATATTATGTCTTATGCATCAGAATTTGGAATTAATTTCATTGAAAATACTGTCCACTATCGTGGTTCAGATGAAGAATGGCATGAAATGACTGCAGTTTCAAGTCTGCTGAAGATGTCACACATCTTTTATATTTTTCATTATTTTTTCCATATCTTATAATTGCTTGGCTATTACTTCATGCATCTTTTGTATATACTATGATTTTCCATTTTTCTATATCACTTTGCCTTTAAGCTGCCCATTTTTCTTTCCCAAAGTCTTTAAGCTGTTCTAAGAAACAAGGATATGCATTCTGCAGCTATCTGGAATTACTGAAGATCTCAGAAGTGCGAGTTTTCGCTTAGAATATCCTGAGAACGTGGCAGGGAAGATTCTTCTTGAGCTTCTTAGGCAGGATGTAGCTGCATCAGACTCTTTAAACAACTCTGAACTTGAGTCTCTCAAACTTGCAGCTATGAAACTGAAAATTACATCCCCTTTGGCTGTTTTCTTAGAAAAAAGGTCTATCAGGATACTTTTAGAAAAAGCTCGTGACACGGAGTATCCAAAGAAGAAAATTTTGAAATACTTTTTGTATCTTTTGAGGAAGTACGGACGATTACTTGGGGAATTGCAAACTGAGATCAACAATGTTCAGGATGAAGAGATAGAAAATCGGTGCATATATCCTAAATCAGATGTATGCACTGCATCGGATGATACTCAAGTTCATGACTCTGGTACGATTCAACCTCCACAGGAATATGTTTGCCCCATATCTAAGAGATTAATGCATGATCCAGTAATCATTTCTTCTGGGAGAACATATGAACGGGTTTCGATTGAAAAGTGGTTTAATGAGGGTCAACAGACATGCCCAGTGAGCCAAATGAGACTGGAGAATTTTTCCTTGACTCCAAACATTGTAATGAAGGGACTTATTAAGAGGTGGTGCTCAAGGAAGGGAATCACTATATCTGACCCTCATGAACAATCAGCTTCCGAACAGATTTCTCATAGGAAACTTTCACCCTCCAATTCTGTGGCTAGTTTGGCTAGTTCAATGAATGATTTGTGCCTTCAAGTTAGCAATGTGTCGTTTCAATCTTCAGAGAGTACTGCAGATTTGCTAAACGATGATAATAACGTAGGTATTACTGCTGGTCTCCCTGAGTTTGTTGCAAATTTATCTACAAGTGGTAGTTGCTGTAGCTTGGCCTCTCTTAAGGAGCTAGGCTCACATCCATGGCGACACCAATGCATTATCGTGCAGAATTTAAGAAACGAACTTAGTAAAAACCAGCAAACATGTGATTGCATGTTTCTGAGGAGTTATTTCAAGTCTATGATTAGATTTATGAGGGATGCGAGAGACTTTCATGATGCAAATGCCCAAGAAGATTCATTAGAGGTGCTGCTAGGAATTTTAAGTAAAAGCAGGTAAATCTTTCTCCTTGGTTAAGCAAGCCTGCTATATCCCTTGAACCTTTTGAACTCTTCTTTTCTTTATAAATAAAATTTTGGCTTTTGTTTGCAGCATTGAAATGTATGTTTTTGATGACGACTCAGTCTACCTTTTGATATCATTTCTTGATACGGACATCACTGGAAAAGTTCTTGCAATTCTGGAATTGTTATCATCTTTGGAATCGTTCAGGTCTGCAATAGCAGTATATGGACTTCTACCTTCGATCCTAAAAGTCTTTGATAGAGGTGTTAGAGAATTCCATCAGCTTGCTTTGAAGATACTTCGAAATTTGTCTTGCAACAAGGATGGAGCATACCACATCTTGTATTTGGACTTCATCTCAAAATTTGCTTCTTTTCTGGGTGATTGTAGTCTTGCATGGTTCTTTCTTGATGTTGTAATTAACTTATGCAACATTGAAGATGGCAAGATCGCGGTACTGGAAACGAATTCATTTTCCAGTTCTATTGCTGAACTTCTGGAAACCGGTACTAAGCAAGAACAAGAAACCACACTTGAAGTTCTTCTATCTCTGTGTCATGAGAATGGGGAGTGCTGTAAACTGCTTGCAGACAGAAAAATCGTCCAATGTTTGTCTTTCTTATCCATCAATGGACGTCCAAAAGCCAAGGCCATTTCTGCAGGATTGCTCCAGCTTGTGGGACAGATGCCTGAAGATAATATAGCAGACTCTTCTTCTGGCCATTCTAGTGATCATCCTAAAGGGAAAACACCAGTTTCCGTTGCAGTTCGATATGTGGGTAAGAAGATCTCAAGATTGTTACATTAAAAGTCAATAGTACCTTTAGATGTTTAGGTGACGTTAATTGATTTTCTACGTAAAATCATATGCTTGTTAATATCAGAGAGTGGAACTCCCCATAGCTTTTGGATAATTCTTTGTTTTTTTTCTTATATAAGGAGCTTATATATAACTTTTATCTGTATATTTTGTACAAATTGCCTGGTTGAGGGCAGTATAAAAAGCTTCATTTCTCATTGGTGAAGATGAGGAATCTTCCTATTGTACAATGTAATAGGATTGTTACACAACTATGTTATAGCTTCACCCTTGGCTTTCTGATAGTAAGCTTTATGCAGAAACTTTGAAATCACAGCTTAAAAAGTTTTGTACAAGTTAATGAGAGAGTTTTGTCAAGTACAATTTTCACATTCTTTATGGAACTGGGAAATAATATGATGCTTTCAGCTATAGACGCCGCTAGTAGTATTCTCCTTTTATGAACTCATTCAACCGCTTCAGTTCTCCGCTCTGCTGGTCCACCACTGTTCTAACGACATCCACGATAGAAATCAAGCCAACTATCTTTCCATCTATTACAGGAACATGCCGTATGTGATGATCTGCAGAATGATTGAGATCTTCGCTGTGTTCTCTTCCTGGTTTCTTAAGAATCAAACTAGAAATTTGTACATGTCAGTTACCTGTCATGAGTGTCATTGCTTGTCGAATCTTTGTGTCAGATGTCACTGTTATTAGCTTCTTCTGTTAAAGGTCACCATATTTAGATGAAAAAAAAAGTTGCTGTCATTACCATAGAAGACGAGGGTTTTGTAAGAGTTAACCTCATCAGTCATGATCTCCCCGACTCTTGTGTACTTGGAAGACCTACCTTGTGCTATTACCTTCCTCAGATAATCTGCTTGGTAATGGATTTCTGATGTTACTTTTTCACCTTCTGTCATTATTTTCATATGAAAAGCATTCATTTACCTCTTTCCGTCATAATGCCTGCAATATGTTGTTGGTCTCCAGGCTTCAGAACTACCAGGGACCCAATATTGTTCTGCGCCATCTGAAAGTCTAGACTTCAGTTACATTGCATTTTCTTAAGAAAATAACTTCCACACTTTTTTCCATCAAATCCTTTTTAAAAACATACATTCTTAACTGCATCATAGACATAGTCATCAGTTCTGCACCAGAGCCAAGAACCTGTTTTGTCGTCTCCTTTTGTCATAAGCACATCCGCTACAGTTATATTCTCCAGACCCTTCTCTGGAATCAGAAGGGATGAGGTGACACATCCAAAACGTGAAAATAAGTTCTTCTTCTCTACCATTTCTCTCCCAAGTGAGTTCCTCAGAATTCTTCGAATGGTTCCTTGCATTTTGAGTCTGCCCAAAGAAATGAAAGTTAACATCGATACAGTGTATAATTATGGTGCAAGCAGGTGAAGTATATATAAAACCTGAATTAAGAAACAGGGAGGAATGCAAGTGCCTTTGAGGAAGATTACGAGCGCTTGGACAGTTAGGAGCTCCTCTAATGGTGACGATGGTGACGATATTTATTCAAGCCATAAAACAGAAGAAAGTCCTTCGGCTTGCATATGTGACTTTGTCTGGTTAACTTCTTTGCTTGAATGGCGTGATTAGGGAAAGGAATATGTGTTATAGAGCTTTACCTTCCTCTCTACGTTACTTCATGAGCATTTATACCTATTCCCTCCAAGGCTTCTAATGTCACACTACTGGCTTTGTAAACTTTTTGATTGTCTGAAAAGGAAAAAGGTAGACTTCTCTTTTATTTATTCTCTCTCACTTCTTACCAGCACTGGTAGGAGCAGCAATGAGCCAGGTTCGGGTTTTAGGGCTCTGGGCAAACTTAATTTGGTTCGTTAACTTCAGTCCAATCCGATTTCTCATTATTAAAATCAGGTTCAAAAAAAAAGTTATCATGTTGATCTTAAGACAGGTCAAGCTCGAATTTTATTTTTTCCATCTCTAAAGACTAGAATTGCTCAGGAGTGACCAATTGCAAGAAGTTGCTCGTGAATGGCATGGAAGAAGCTTTCCTCTATGACCTACAGATGAGATCAGGCAATGTATATTCTTCGGGTGCTTTTAGAAGGAAAACAAGTGCTCCTGTCCTGATTTCCTGGAACAGGAAAATACTTTCTCTTGTCAGGTTAGCTTTCAGAAGCTGCAGTTTTAGTATAGAGATGAATTGGCAAACCCCGATTAGAACAAAGAAGAGATGCTAGACTTCAAAAGGAAGGAATATCTGAAAAGAATTCCAGGTAAAACCTTAGCCCTTTGGAGAGGTAAAGAAGCAAATGAAGATTGTGAATCTGAAGACATTAACAAAAAAGTCTCCAAGGCTTTCCAAAGTATCCATAGCCTTATTAATACCATCTCCTATCAACCAGGATTCAGCACAACCAATTAGCCAACAAACAGCAAATTCCTTTCAACTGATTGTAACCTGATTCATTCATGCCAGACAAGAGGTCGTTTCGATTCAGACGCTCTTGGTTTTCAGGAGGTAAAGCTCCTTCTACAGCCAAACCACAACCTCCTCCTCCTGTAACCAAAGTTCAAACTCCTGTCCTGCCAACCGCCAACACTCCGGAACAGCAATCGCCGACCCGTCCAGCCGGGATAGGCCCAGCACAGCCTAATCAACAAGGGCACGCATCACCAAATGCTGCACCTGGGCTACCATCATCAGCACCTGCAACAACAGAACCTCAATCTAGTGTCCAAGCAGTATCACCGTCCCGTGAACTTACCCAAAAAGGGGCTACGTCTGTTCCGTCTTCACCATCTCGTGCAAACACTGAATCCCAAGACATCTCTCAGCCAGCATCACCATTACTTAAAACAACTCGGAACAGGGCCACCTCCAAAATTCCGCCAGCTTCTAATGCAACTCTGCAACCAAGAGGTGCATCTGTGCCTGAGTCAGCAGTACCCATAGATTCAAAACCCCAGTCTCGACCTCGTTTGATCTCGCAACGTGTGGGTCAAACTTCAAAACCCTCTTCCCCGTCTAGGACAGAAAAACAAGTGCTGCCTAAAGCTTCTCAGCTCCCTTCTCCTTCAAAGAAATCCCAAAGTTCAGATTCTACTCCTAATGGTGATGGTCCGAGACTTCTCTCAAAACCAGCCAAAGAAATAAAGGAAACTGAAGAACAGAAGGAAGTCATGGAAGAGCCCAAAATAGAAGGAGAGGGGAAGGTGTCAAGAACTGAAGATCCAGTGACGAGCACATTAACCAAGATTCTAACTGCAGCATCAGATTCAACAGAACAAGCCAAAGAGTTGCTACGTTCTGCGTTCCACAGCAAACAGAGACAGAACGCAAAGGAAGATATCCTCGATGAGAAGAAGATAATGAGCATCAACCCTATCGAAGAAAAGACCAAACTAACAAGTCAATCCCATCAGAGGCATGACATGTCTAAGAGAAAAGCTTCCCTGCATAAAGAAATCAAGGAAGTTATTACTAAGTTCGCTCATAAGCTGGGATCAGGGAAAACAAAGCTTCCATTTGATCATAAGCCAGTGAGCATTGTAACTCTAGCTGGTGAAAACAGAGGAGTATTCATGCACTTGAGCTCTGAACCAGAAAGAAAAGATGGGTACATCCACATCACGAGGGATTACAAGACCAACCCAGATGAGAGCATGGAATCTACCACCGAAGCAGAGGAAAGCTCAAAGGAGAAGTTGGAAGATTCATCAACCGAAGAAGATAAACCAACAAGAGCATTCATCAGTAGTAACACACAAGGCATCAATAACTCCATTGTGTCTCAAACTGAAATAGTTGAAAGAAATCCTGGAGTTCATGTTGTTCTTAGTCATAAACCAACACAACCGACCAATGACATTACAGAACCAGAGCCATTTGATACACACAAGGCTGAGTTTAACGTAACACATGCAGAGAAACTCACTTCCAAGCCAATAGTTAGACGAAGATGCCTGCGAGGGCTGTTCTTGGAGTCCAGTGACTCAGACCCTGATAATCCTGAAAAACCTCGCAGACATGGTTGTCGTTACAATTGTGGGGAAAAGAGAACAGATAAAGACAAGGGGATTTTCTGACCAAGTGGATTTCACAATTCATTACAGACATTACTTATCAACGACGAACTTGCACCTAATACACCTATTGTTCATCCAGAAAAGCTGTGTTTACGTGAATAATCCTGTTGATAGTATAGTAATAAAATGCTTTTACTACGCTTCGCCACTTATGATTCAGTATCAGCTTATAATCGACAAGTTTACGAGAAATTAGCAAACAAAAATCTGCTCAAGTTAAAACGTTTCGTTCTTGCAGTAGCATGCGTATGATTGATAAAACTTTCACAGACCATGCAGGCCACTGGTATTACATAAAACTAATGCTAGAAGAAGCAAACCAATGGGAGGAAACCCGTGCTTCGTTTGAATAGAACATATACAACTAAATCTCGAAAAAAGTAATATCGACGTGCCCGAAGTTGACAGAAAGGTCATTCACAGGCTGGTTTAGTGTCAAAGCTACTCAAGCAGATTGCAAAAGCTTGGAAGGCAGAAAGTGGGTAGCGATAGTCCATCGTAAAGATGTCTTTCCCAATCTTTCCAAACTGCAGAATCACCTTCTCTTGTTCTTCTGCAGGAACATTTTGTGAAGGCTCCACAGCTGCCACCAACTGGAAGTTTTTTACAGAGGCCACCGTAACACGTCCTTTAAAATTTAGGCACCAACACTGGAGTTGTTCATGCCATCTTGGAGCTTTATTCCTCAAAATCAAGGGATCCCTTCTGCCATTAACTGAATCTTGTGACTCGGTAAGGCTACTTGAACTAATTTGTACAAGCGGCTGCTTTACTTTTGAATTAGAGAATGTTGGAAAATGCTGATCTTGGAAATTTGTTCTCTCTTCTGGAGTAGGAGCACACCCTCCTTCTTGGATTGCAGAAAGAGGAATCGTTTGCATTGTGCAACGCATTCTCCTCGGGCCTCTAGTGCGGAGGACGTTGAGCTCATAAGCTATCATGCCCACACTATACTTCCTCACTGCTACTCGTGGAGATACTTGAATCGAATGGGATTGCTGCAGTGGCTTATAATTGTGTCGCATTCCAGTATGTGGAGGTTGGCTGTCATAAATAGTGAACTTGGTTCCAAGGAAATTGGACCTGCTTTGAACTTGCATGTCAATTTCATCAAAGGCATAAGGACAAAGCTAGACTGCTTTAAACTATACCTTAAACTTCCAACATAAGTATTGCTAGCCCGAGAGAAGTCACCATGAACTAATGATATTCTGAATTCTGTGCTTGTAGCCCTTCTTATCTTCTTTGCTGAAAGTAATAACTTACTCAAATCACCTGAAAGAGCTGTATATTGAAAGGAAACCATTTTAGCAGCAGCAGGACACAACTTTTCAAGACTCTGAGAATCTAATGACAGAAACAGGCCAGAAACAGAGGAATGAAAAATGAAAAATCCATTGGCAATTCTGGATATATAAATTCCCAAAAATTATAGATCCCTGATAAACAAATCAAATATTAACTGAATCATATACCATTCACCACAAATCAATCAAAACACTAAACCATCAAGAAGGCTGAGACAAGAAAACTTAAATGGAACAAACTAAAACAGTGATAGCATTATATCAAGAAAAATGGCAGAGGTTACCTACCAGGGCTCAATCCGAGATACAGTTGAAAAGTGGAACTTGCTCTTTCTCTCTTAATAAAGCACTGAATAGGAGGATCTCTCAGTCCAGGCTAGACAAGAAGATCAACACATAATCAGCAGCTAAGTACTTTGCCTGAAACATCAATAGAAGAAGAGAAAAGGTAAAGCAAGGTGTTACCTGCTTCAGTGAAATTGGAAAAGTAAGGCAACCACATTGCTCAGGGGTTTTAACAATCTCTTTCGTGATCTCTCTCCATGACTTGCAGACTGAGGCACAGGCCACCACATCTCTCCGTCCAGGCCAAGAAGCCTCCCTTGCTTCGACCCTTTGAATCAAATTGTGAAGTAATTCAGTTGGCAAGTTTGCCCAGCTGTTACTCTGATTCTCTCTCAATCCACACGACGAACCATCATATTCAGACCCACCGTCAGGAGCAATATGAGCACGAGCTCTGCGATTTATTCTCTTCCCTTGCAACCTTCCAAATGAAATGGTACTAACGTCATCTCGTATCTCCTTCAGCTCACGAACTATGTCATGAAATGGCATTTCAATCGATTCTTCCATGCAGAATGAAACAAGGGTAAGATACAATTAACGAGGAAAACAACACAAGGAAATGGTATTCAGATTTTAGAGTATACAAAGATTGTACCTTGCAAAAACAAAACTTGGGTTTAAATCAGAACTGATCAACCACTTCTTCTACAAACAATTCCGAAATCTGAATTCACCTTCACAAAGTTTCAAGCTTTGGAACTCCAAAAAGAAAAAGAAAAATTTTCCAATCTTTGGATCCGATAAGCAATACCCAATAGAGGAAATGGAATTAAAAGAAGCTCAAAACATGCTAGTGCATGCATTCACCATTCATGAGACAAACTCTTAGGGAATAGCGAAAACTCCTCCTGAGACTTTCGAAGAATTCGGGGACCGTGAGGCCAATGTCTTGGACACAAAAAGCTGTTAGAAGAGAAAAAGGCTCAAAAAGATAAATATGTTGGACAATATATAGAGAATAGCGAAATTGGCGATAATGTCCAGAAGGGGCGTTTTGGGGTTGGACAGAGGGACAGTACGTGTCACTTCTTCACAAATCCATCAGGACCACCACTACCAACATCACACCACCGCCTACTACCGTCCACCGGTGACTGAGCCAAAGTTCCGATCTTTTATCTAATCCATTTTAGCTTAAGCATCTTAAACTAAGGACCCTTGCTTTTTCTCGGGACCAAAAGCTTGAAGCTTTCTCTCATCTCATTAATAATAATGATAAACTAAATAATAATGTCTTTAATATTATTAATAACATATCAATAAATAAAAAAATTTATATGAATTTTAATTTCTGATATTAGAGTTCGCTTAAATTAGTGTTAAAATACATAACAAACACTTAAAAATTCTTTTCTTAAAAAGAGTTCTTAGAATATTAAAAAAAAGTTTATTACTAAAAAAAGCTTAAATTTTCGTCAATTTTTTAATTATAGTTTGAAATTAAAAAAGTAGCAATAAAATGTCAAAACTTTCAATATTTTTAATTATAGCTCAACTTTCAAAAAGTGATAATAAAATACTCAAATTTTCAATTTTCTTCAATTTTAGTCCGATTTTATCTGTTATTTTCCTGATATCCTCAACCATTTGTTTTTTTGTTAGTTCTTTTGATGTCCCAAACTACTCTTGCATTGCAACGTATTGCACTAGTAAGCTCTTCGCTTTTAGTTCGTTCTCCTAATACCCTTAGTGTGAGAGTGTCGGGGTTGCATAATCTAAAAATCGAAAGGTGGGAGTGTCGAGAAAACAAATTGAAAACGAAAAGAAAAACTGAAATCAAAGCATAAGGTCGATGGGGCTACGTAATTTGATTTAGTTCATATTTAAATAACGACATTTTTTAATTATGTGATTAAACGACGTCCTTTCATTAATCTTTGTTTATTGTGTTAATTTTGACTTACGTGTATTAATAGTTAAGATTTCTGAAACACGTGTCAAACTACATCAACAAACTTAATGGAAATACTAACGTCGGGCTAGAATTGAAAAAATTTGAAACTTTAAGCATTTTATTACTATTTTTTGAAATTCGGGTTAAAATTGAAAAAAAATGAAAGAGCATTTTATTGCTACTTTTTAAAGTTCATGCTATAATTGAAAATTTGACAAAAGTTTGAGCTTTTTTCACAATTAACCCTAAAAAATACACTATTTTATCCAATATTTTAAAAACCGAATTGGAACTTAAACGAATAAAACAAGAAGTTTAAAGTTTAAAGTTTAAAAGATTGAATCGATATTAAACCATATAATGAAATTATAAAATTTTAAATATGGTTAAAAGAGATTATCTCTACCTATCGAATAATTTGAAGTTTAATTAAAAAATAAATTATTAAATAAAAATTAATTGATTTATTTTAGTTTATAAGAACTTATTAATTAATAAAAAGTAACCCGATTTTTAACAACTAAAATTATTAAAGTAAATTGAACCGAAAAGTTGAAACACAAATTTAAAAGTAAATCGTACTAATTAAACTTACTTAATATTAATAATTTATGATAACTATTTTAAATTATTGATTTAAATTAGGTTTAATTACTTTATATTAGATTTAAGATTTGAGTTGGATTGATATGCATAGTATATATCAATATACTCAAATTCAATATTTAATAATATTTTAAAATATATTTAATCTTAATACTCAATATTTGATAATTATAATAAATAAAATGTTAAATATCTTTTTAATTATTTTAATTGAACCACATTTTAGGTGATGTGATCTTGACCAACTAAGAAAAGGTGCACATAAAAAAGACCCATTTAGGGCGATGGTCGACCTACTGAGGATTCTTTGTCCCTATCTTAAGTACACATATATAACATAGATTTGAAGTAAATTAAGGGCTAAGTATAGGGTTTGAAGACTTTTGATTGACCATGTGAGGTAGGGAAGACAACCATTCCTGATAGAGACTTGGCACTCACACGTGCAACCCTACGCTATTTCCTAATCACAATTATACTAATCTATTAATACTAAAATTTTTAATAAGATTCACAAATAAGCTCGAGTTTAGCCCGATCCCAACCCAGTTTGACCCGATTTCGAGTTAGATTCGGGTATTTTTAAAATGTTTTTGAGAGATTGCTCAATTTGAAATTAAAAATTTTAAAAAATTGTTATTTAAAAAAAATTAATTAAAAATCAAACTAGACTAGGTCTACTCAAGTTTTTAGCCACTCAAATCCGATTAAACCCGAGCTCGAGCTGTGTGCCCTAGTCCGAGCCAAAGTTTTCAAGTGAATTTTGGAGTGGTAGGTCTATTATCACCTACTATCAAGTGAATAAATGGATAATCCTTTTGAATCTATGCTAAGATACAAGTCTTCACAACAACAATGACTAAGTGTTAGTTTAGCCAAGACAACCCAAATCAGTTGATAGCTCATCAAAGGCAAAGTTAGGTTGATGTGAGCTTGTATTGTAAAATAAGAGAAAAAAGGCCTTCACTTGTTTTGCTTCCAAATACCGTTTAAATGGTTGGCAATTAGGGGTCTGTTTTAGTGATTATCCATATTTTAAAAATTAGACCAGAAATTAAACCGCTATAAGAAAGTCAATGTGTCGAGGCCCAATCCAAGCCTAACTTGACTTTATATTTTTTTAAATAAAAAACGACATTATTTTCATCAAAATGATGTCATTTATATATTATTTGTCAAATATCAAGACAGGTCGAGCTTAGATAGTCAAGGCCCGATCGACCCAATTTTATGAGCCCAAGCCCCATTGCCAAGCCTAAGCCAATAATATAATAGGTTTAAGAATAAAAAAATTAAACTTTTATTATACCTTTTATGAAACTAATATACAATAAATATTAAATTAAATCGAATAATTTAAAATATGATTAAAGAATAAGAATATCCTTGTCCTTCAAAGAAATTGAAATTTAATTGAAGAAGGAGACGAAACCAGCTAGTTTATTATAGCTTATAAAAATTAATTAATTTACAAAAATCAATCGATTAATTAATAACTTAGTCGATTTCTATTAACAAGGATTATTAAAATAAACAAAAAAATCAGTTTAAAGTTTCTACAATTGAATTGACTAGATTAGTTTGATTTTTTTAATCATTAGTAATTATCACACTCAAATAAAAAATTAAATTAAAATAAATTATATTAATATAAAATTTATATTATTGTTTAGTATTTATAACATTAGTTATGTCTACTAATTCATCCCTCAATAACAATACTACAAATTTTAGAATAAGCATAAACAGACTTGGTCAGTTAAGTTCAAATCGGTCTGACCCAAAGTTAAAAGTTAAGTTTGGATTGAATGGGTTTTTGGTTAGATTCGTAATTAAAGTATAATCCGAATGGCCTAAATCTTACTTCCAAAATGATATTATTTTGGTTTAATCTTCTAAAAAACTACAACTTTTAACTTTTTATAATAATATTGTTTTGAAAAGAAATGCCATACTAAAACAATATCATTTTAAGATGATGAAATCTTCTGTCTATTTTATTATATTTTATAAATTTCAAACGTTTATTTATATGAGATTCACGCGAAATTCGTATACATAAATGACTGATATTTATGAGAAATGATAAGAGTAAGGTAAAATAGACGAAAGAACCTAACTCTGTATTTAAGATAAGCTGAACTGATCAAGTGCGACCAAGTTTGACCAAATTTCCGATCGAATTTGGACCGTTTGTCTTCGGCCCGACCAAACCTGTAACAAACGTATAAAAACAAGGCAACGAGGTACCTGTCAAAGAAGAGTGAGACGTGTGACGCAAGTGGGGAGTGGAGTGGAGCCTCTGAGTTGCTACAGTACATGCTTTAATGGAGGTGTTGCAGTTGGAAGTGTTCATGAACAAGTAACACGCCAACAAACAAAGACAGACACAAAAAGCTTGATGTGGATAAGACTGAGAAGCCATATAAATAGTATATAAAATGTATGTTATCTACAGAAATTTAATGGATTCTATAGTGCCAACTAATTTATGTAATGGCTAAACGACACCGTTACATACTGGAATTGTGAATAATTTATTTAACTTTTAGACGTATGGTTTAAGAACGGTCACGAGAATACATATCATAAGAATTGAACAAAAGTAATAAAGTATCATAAATATGACTTTTTGCATGAAGATGGGAGACTTCTATAAGGTGTTCAACTCGACTAAAAAGAGTACGTTTAACATAAGAAGGGAGGTTAGTTGTAGAAAGTGATTTGCCTAAAATATATAATTTACAAAATTGAGTAAAAGACATAGATCATCTATTTAGTTTTTAAAATTTTCCTTTTTTAAAAATTATCGACAAAATTAAGTCTAATTTTCAATTTTTCATAAAAGCGTGTTTCTCTTAAATTTTGGTCAAAAAATAATAACGAAACGCGTGTAATATAAATATCAAATGTAGACTAATCTATTGTCACTAATATGATAATCCAAATCAACTCTCAAACTCGATTTGAACTAATTATATTTAATTTAAATTATTAATTTTAAATAATTATAATGAATTATTAATTTGAGTCAAATTCAATTAATCAATTTGAATTTAAGAGTTAATTTGAATCATAATATAAATATTAGTTAATTAATAAGTGAGATAATTATGGCTCGTATATTTTGTTGTTATTTTTAATGCATTATAAGAAAAAGGATTTTTTTAGAAAATTTAAAACTAAGTTTTTTTAAGAATTTTAAAAATTAAAAAGTTTTCATAAGATTTCTTAAACTATAAGAGAAGTGTGTCTCTTTTATATATTACTAGTTTGTAAAAATATATATTATATATGGGTCTATCAGAAACAGTATCTCTATTAAATAAAGATAAGGTTGCGTATTATTAGATCTCTCCCGATCTCGCACGGCAATGGAACTTTAACTAAATGTTGACGGTAATCATTTTCTAACTTAATCATTTCAAATTTTATAGAACTATAGGTTTTAAATTAACTAATTGGTTAGTAATATATTTTATAAGTTTATAAAGTATCCCATCTCCTTATTTGTATTCACTCTTAACAATTATGAGACCCACCCATATAAAGTATGAACTACACAGCCCAACTAAGTAAACCCCAAGTCCCACTTTCCTTAGTTGTAAAGTTTCAGTGTTAAAGATAGGGATGAATTATTGTTATTCATGACCTGACTCAGTACGTCTTCTGTGTAGTGGGATGTTGAAGTTGATATTCAAATCTCATCAGTGAATAAGATAATCTCTTGTAAGTGGCCCCAGAAGAGATGTTATGATTAGAGTTTATGATATGTATGAACCCTTTTTTTCTTTTGCAAGAAGTCTATGATTTTTTTTCCTTACCAAGTGGTCTTAATTATGAAAAAACACCTTTAAATTATCTATATTTAAACTAATTCCCTCAAGTCAAAAGGTCTTTTGCGAGAGATAAAGTTATGATCCTAAATTTTAAATAACTGCATACATGAGAGTGAATTGGAATCCGCAATCTCACTTAAGCCAGAAAAATCCTTTACTAACTCACCTATACTAGAGGGTTTTATTTCTATATTATGGATAACAAGAGTGATATTGATCTAGTCCAATTCTAAATCCAACCCATAAAATCTGTTTTCTTCATATTTAAGTTTAGATTTAAAATTTTAATTTTCTACTTATGAAAAAGAAAATTGATATAGTTTAAATTTTTAACTTATTTAGTTAATATTTTAAAAACCGGGCTCATGAAATAAGAAATTTAAATTTAAAATATTCAACCGGTATTACATCGTATAAAATATGTTAAAGATTGAATAAAATTAAAAAATAAAAAATATTATAAAAATTAATTGATTTATTTTAATTTATAAAAATTAATTATTTTATAAAATTTGACAAAATAATAATAAACTGGTCGATTGTTAACGACAAAAATTATTAAAATAAATCAAACCAAAAAATATTTATTAACCCTTATGGCAAAAACAAAATTTGACTAGAAACGACTGTTGTTTTACCAACAATTGAGACAAAACTTACTCAAAACTTTTCAATTCTATCGAGGTTTGATCAAATTTCGAGTTGCTCGTGAAAACAAAGGGAGGCTAGATCCGGCCGACCCGGGCATTACCATGCATACATATAAAATCAATGAAGAATCTCTAAAAGATAGCCATGAAGCACCCACATGCATGCTACCTCTCTCCTGTCTCCCTCTTGATCATGATGGTTGGTGGAGGAAGGAACAAAATATGTTTTTGACAAAGGAAGGATGCTTAGACTTTCAGGCGCCATCAAGTGCTCGTGGAGTTGGTATAATTATGGTGGTTTTGGTAAAGTGAGTGTGTCAACTTTTATCATAGACCCATACAAAGCAAGGTTTGAATTTACATCTTTAGATTACAAATGTATTTTAACCTCAATGTTTACTATAGAATACAAAACATACTTTAATATTTCAAAATGTTCAAAATAAATTTTAATGTCTTTTAAATATTTTAAATAAAAAATTTAACAAAACTAATTTTTTGATAATTAAATGTCACATTTATACCGACGAGGTACTTTTTTTATTATCATATGAGAAATAAGACCCATTATTAAAAATTTATAAAAAGTGAGTCTTACTTTCATATGATTACTGAAATTTGCAGTCAGAAATTTATTATTTTCACTTAACAATATGACTCATTTTTCATTTAATTAACAAAATTATACAACGATAACAACAATAGTCACTAGAAATCTCACCGAGACGCGAGATCTAGAAAAGTTTGATAATATGCAACTTTACCCCTAATTAGTAGAGATATTGTTTCTAAATGACTCACATGATTATTGATATTCACCATCAAAAATTTATTATTCTCACGTAATAATAGGACCCATTTTCCAATTAATTAAAACAATTATACAAGAATAATAAAAACAGTCAGTAGAAATTTCACTGAGACGCGAAATCTGACAAAGTCCAATAATATGCATTCTTATCTTTAATTAGTAGAGATGTTATTTCTAAATAATTCACATAAATGAATGAAAATAAAAAATAATTATATAATATTTAACTGAAATTTTTATATATTTAAAATCTATTCCGAACCTTTTAAGAATTTTGAAATTTAATTTTAACTGTTTTGTATTTTGTTATAAACCTTTAATTACAAAATATACTATTGGACTTTCTTCAACTTCCTCTATCCATATGTTGATCAGACTTCAATAATGACTTTAACAAACTCTTCTTAACCTTTAAGATTAGAGGCATCGGTGGGAAAGTGACTAGCCTTAGACTTTCGTTCTTCCTTTTATTACCTTTTTCTCTGAAATCGAATCAAAATTCTATTTTTTATAACATCAGTAGGTGAATCATTAAGCAAGCATAGTTTCACAACACTTTATTAGTGCTGTTTAGGGGTCGCATAAAAGTATTTTTCCAAGTTCGATTTAGTCCGAAATCAACAATAAGGTCGATTCTAATATTTCATAAGTTTTAAGTAAAGTAAAAAATAAGTTTTTATAAGAGTAGATTCCGAATAAGTATCTTTTCTGTCTTTAGTTAGGACTGAACCCGGGTTAAATTTAGTTTAATTAGAGCCGAAGTTAGACTTAATTTTGAATGCGAAGGCATATGTTCAAAACTCGAGCCCATCCAACTTTAATTATCTTGTTTCCTGTAATTGTGATTCAAAGAAAACTTTATAAATATGAATTTTGAATGAGTTGTTCAAATGTCTTTAGGTGGAATTCAGACCCTAAATTCGATATAATGAACCAATTTAAGCTTTTTCAGATGTATTCATTTGATCTTGGGCCTTCAGATTCTTTTGAGCCATTCTTAGTGTTGTTTTCATATAGTTCTACATTGGATTCCAATTTCAGATCAGATAAGAAAGAGTAACCCCCACATTTAAACCCATAATTAAAAAGGCTGTTCAACATATCTTGAGCCACCTTAGTACAAATGTATTAAATTTTCTTTTAAAATTTCTCAAGACAAGTCAACGTATTCAATATATACGACTCTTTAATTTACGAGAGTCTAGAGAGAGTTGCCGATATACGTAACGTTTTCTTTGTATGTTTTTACAAAGAGATTGTTTCCGTTATTTAAATTTATAAACTTTCGGTCATAAAATAATAATTTTTATCAGTTGCTTCAAGACTCTTCATATTTCTTTTAAAATTTCTATTTAGCACAAAATTTTGTGTTATTATTTTTCAAATGCAATTTAAAAAAAAATTTTGTTATCGATTACGTTAAAAGAATAAAAAGAAGAGAGAAATTAATACTAAGTAGATAACTACTTACATGTTAAAAATGCATTTTATTTTTGAAAACAGAAGAAAGAAATTTCATTAATAACTATTGTCAGCTGTTAAGATTGAAGAAATACAAACAGGAAAAAATAAATCTCATTAAACAAGACCTGACATAGAAGTAACATTTCTCGCAAGAGGTGAGTTACACAATTCGGAGATCTTTTACAAAAATCAAAATAAATATCATTAATGGAATAACGAAGAAATAAGCAATCATTAATAATTAAATCTACGTCCGACCAATTGTGATTAATTGAGAGATTCTAAAATTTTGAAGCATTTAAATATAACCTTAACATTAAATATTCAGAATAAACTTTAAATAAATAAAAAATTTAGCGACACTAACTTTTTATTAGTTAAATGTTACGTAAATAAGGCTCATTATTATGTAACATTTAAGGGGCCTACTGTCAAATGACCGAAGGCTTTACTTTATGATTAATTTAAAAAATTAATTAAGGAGCCTACTTTAAAATATGATTTAGAAAATAAATAATATTTCTTTAAAAAAAGTAAAAAGGTTATTATGAATGATGACAACGTAAAAGAGGTTTGTGTAGGTTTGAATCCAAGAAAAATATCTATCTCCTTTACAAAAGTAGAGAGAACTCTGTGGGCTGTACCATGTCTGGTGGACAAAGCCTAGTGGAGCTTGTCACATTCCAAGAAAATCTCTTCAATCACATGAAATTATGGACATATAATATATCCAATCAATAACTTTTAAATAGTTGATTGGATAATTAATTTATTTAAAATGTATAAATTTATATTATACAAAAGTAAAATCTTTAAAAAAATTTGGAACTTTTTTCTAATTTTCAAATTTTTTTAAAATTTCTTATCTTAAAATTTAATTAAAAAATGACAAGATGAACATCAAATGTCAATTAATTAAATATTAATGATATGATAACCTAATTCAACTGTGAAATAATTAATATTTTAAAATAATTATAATAAATTATATATTTAAATTAAATATAATTAGTTTGGTTTAATTTTAAGATGACAACAATAATAACAACAACAATCAGTAGAATTCTTACTGAGATGCGAGTCTAAAAATATCTAATAATACGCAACTTTACTCTTAATTAATAGAAAGATTGTTTCCAAATGACCCACATAAATAGATGAAAATAAATAAAAATAAAATTAGAATGATTTAAGTTTAAGATTTACGTTGAATATTGGATCGGGCTCGATTACATGGACTGCGGATGGAGGTTTTCTTCACGCTTTTACTCCCTCTCGGCCTGGTTGTTTCTCCCCTCGCATGGCTGAGGTTTATGCTTTGCGACTCTCTTTGGAACAGGTATCGACTCGCTGCATGGATCGTGAAGTGGTGTTCACCGATGCCCAAAGTTTGGTGCATGCTTTGCGTAGTGATGTTCTCGATTGGTCCGAGTTTGGGTCCCTTATTCAGGATTGTCGTATTCTTTTAGAACAACGTCCTGATATCAATGTTTCTGGGTGAGTCGTCGTGACAATGTGCTTGCACATAGGCTTGCTTGTTGCTCTTTATCTTTTTCCAATTTTCAATTTTTTGTTTCCCCACCAGTTTGTATTGCTACCTTTCTTTAAATTCATGCAATGGTTTTCCCTAAAAAAAACTATTTGGCTCCATTTTAAGTTCAAAAAATTTTATAAATAGAATCAAACAAATGGAATTCAATTCAATGTAGAAGACACACCATATGAAGCAGTAAGTGTTGGTAGCAAACTTATTAGCAAGTGCTTCAAAATAAATAAATTTTTTTAGTTCATATTTTCTAGCATTAGGATGTTAGTGGAGTAATTGGTTAAATTAGTATGTGATATTTTGTTGGTATTCTTTAGTTGTTAGTGGAGAATCACATGGGATGATGTTTATCCACTTTCTTAGATGGTTACTTATTTTTTGTTTGTAAGCCTATTTAAGTATGCATACACTTGCTTTCATTTTGGAATGGAACATTAAATGAGTTAAACTACTAAACTCCTTGTCTTCCTTCTCCATTTTTATTCTTTTTTTTTCAACAAATTGATATCAAAGCTTCTGTTATTCTTGGGCTTGTGAGAGTTGAATAGCAAAACTTTTTAAAAAAATTATGAGTGTTTTAACCCTAGCAATAATGCAAAACCTTTTTAAAAAGTTATGAATGTTTTAACCTTAGCAATAACATCAAACAATTTGTCTATTCCAATTCATATTTTCAATGGAGAAAATTACCACTCTTGGGCTATTAAAATGAAGTCCTATTTGCAAGTTGTTAGTTTATGAGAGGTTATTGAAAGTTAGTTTGAGCCTACACCTCTTCAGCAAAATCCAATCCCAAACCAAATCAAGAAGAATGATGAAGAAAGGGAAAAGAAACAAAAAGCTTTATCTTGCCTCCATGCGGCCGTGATGGAAGGAATTTTCACAAGTATAATGGCAAATGAATCTCCTAAAGAAACATGAGAGAAACTAAAAGAAGAATTTGAAGGCAACACTCAAACTAAGATGATGCAAATTTTGAATTTCAAACGTGAATTTGAGATGTCAAAAATGAAGAATTCTGAAGGTGTCAAAGAATATGAAAGTAAACTTATGTCCATTATCAATCAAATCAACTTGGTGAAAAATTTCTTACTTAAAGGGTTGTAGAAAAGCTTCTTATGATGCTTCCCGGAAGGTATGAGTTAAAAATTTTCATCACTTGTAGTTACTAAAAATTTATCAAATATAGCATTTGTAGAGTTACTAAATGCTCTTCAAGTTTTGGTCCAAAAAAGAATAATGAGGGATGGAGAAAATGGTAAAAGTAAAATTTTCCAATGTACAAATTGTAAAAAGCTCGACCATGAAGAGAAGAATTGTTGGCACAAATGAAAATTGCAGTATTTCAAGTGCAAGAGGTTTGTGCATTTACAAAAAGACTTCAAATTTCAAAATGAAGAAGAAACAAACATGGCACAAGTGGCACAAGAAGAAACTCTTTTTTAGAATGCTGGTGAGAAGTGCACCATAGAGAGATATGCTCCAATATTTGTGAGTTGATGATAATGTACATCAACAAATTTAAAGACAGTGACGAGAAGTGCATCACATTAGGAGATAAGTGCTACATCCATGAAATTTTGAAGCAAAGTGAGTGTTTGCAAGTGCTTCAAAATAATTCATCACTATCATCATTATCATCACCCAGTCTAAAGTCCCACAATGAAGTAGGGTCTGGGGAGGTCTGATAGTATGCAACCTTACTCCTACATAATTGAGAGGCTATTTCTAGTAGACCCACATGCAAATGAAACAATATAAGAATGATGCAAGTTTGAGAGAGAAAATGCAAACTAGCACGAAATAAATACGTAAAAGGAAATTTAGACCGTAATAATAATAATCATAATAATAATAATAAATAAGAAAATAATAATAATACTAAAAAGATATGGAACTAATAAAAAAATTAATACATAATAAAATAGCAATAAAATAAAATTACGATAAAATAATAATAATTTGCCAACTAAAACGGTAAGCAGAAAAGACTGAGGCGAGAAGTCCAATCCGTATTAAAATACGCAGGGGAAGGAGTGGACAGCGCAATGTTGGTGGTATCCCTAAGCGTAGATTTAGAAAATTACCAAAGTTAGAAAAGCGTTTTTCTGCATAGGGGCAATAAAAGCCTTGCTTCCGAAACACACAAAGCCCTCTCCCTCTCCCTCTCCCTCTCCATCAATAACAACAATGTACTGTTGTCTACGGAAGGAGGGCAACTGCCATTAACACTTCCATTTACGAAAACAATCCCCATTTTGCATATCCGAAGCCAAAGGAAGAACATGGATGCAGAGGGAGATTCACGTACAGAAAATGACGCCAAACTAATAGACACAAGCTCAGACCTCCAACAACAATTAATAGATCAAAAAACGAAACTCCCTAAGATCAGCATAGACACTAGATACTGCTAGCATTATGATGTTAGTGGAGTAAGTAGTCAAATTAGTATGTGATATTTTATTGGTATTCTCTAGTTGTTAGTGGAGGATTATGTGGGATGATGTTTATCCATTTTCTTTGATAGTTGCTTATTTTTTGCTGAATTTAGTTTGTTTATAAGCTTATTTAAGTAGGCATAGACTTGCTTTCATTTTGCAATGGAACATTTTATGAGTTACTTCCTTTTTCATTTTAATTCTTTTTTTCCAACAAAACTTTGGTATTAGGGATGAGAAAAACAAAAGATGCATAGAAAAAGAAAGGACTGAGAATTATCAAAGAAAAGATTGAGACTTTTATTATTATTCAAAAAGAAAATTGCTATGACTTGCCATTGATCTCAAAAGAATCATACTCTAGAGAAATTGACAAAGACTTTATATTTACTTACGAAAAGGAATGTGAATTACATGACATTTGTTTTGGGAAAGCTTGATTTGTGAGTTAAAAAATTAAAAACGATGAAGATAGAGGAGTTTAAGGGTTGAAAGACAGAAAAACTCAAAATGAAGTTGAAAGCAGGACCTAACATGCATACGATCTTTATTGTAAGTTATCTTTCCATTTATTCAAGGCGCAACTCAAAAATTTATCTCCATAACTCTGTAATTCCTCATCTAACCATTATCACTATTTAAAATTATGTCATCCTTTACAAATTTGGAGGTCTTGAAAAAACTACATCTTTTCTCGTATCAATGATAGAAGTGTGAGTAAAAAATCTCTCCCTCTAGGTTATCGTCGTGTAGCAACCTTTTATCTTTACCTTTCTTTATGCGTCTCTCTAATGTTTTATCTTTGAGAACTTGAAAGATAATGACATTTTCTTTAGTAGACTTAAGGAAAGAGTGAGTGAAGAGGTATGGAGTTTGCGCTACATACCTACTTATTTATGGGATTTATGTTATATTTCATGTATTTTATATGTGCATTTTAAAAGTTGCATCTTTTTATTATGAGAAATGAAAGTTAAAATTTTTATCAAGTTTGTGAATGTAGATTTTATTTTTTGGTATTTTTTACTTAAGAAAATATCGACTAAATGCTTTTTTTTATTAGGCTAAAATATTACTTATCTTTCAACAGTTTTTATTTGCATATTAGGATCAATGATGATATTGCATTGTTTTTATTCTTATAAGAAGATTACATGTTACATTATTGTTTAAATATTATATTTTGTATTAATGGTATAATGTCTCAAATTAAATATTTGTCTTCCTAAAAAAATCATGAATTTACCTCCATTTTATAGGAATTTTAGTTATATAATGATAATCGTTGAGGACATCTTTGCTGTAGATTGTTAAAGATCTTAAGTTAATGTTTTGTTTGATAACTAGATTATTGGACATTATTTTACACATTAGTCTTAAAGAAAGTCATTATAATCAGTGGAGATTTTAGGTAAATATAAGATTAATATAGCGTGTATCTAGAAGACAAAGTGGGCGACAAATAAAGCAAAATAGATAAATGGATTTAAACTTTGATATTCAAGATATTCGAGGCAATGAAATGGTGTAGGTATCTTAGTTGTCAAGGAACTCATACATCAAGTTATAAGGGTAAAGAGGACTAATGATAGGATTTTATCTTTAAAGATTGTGGTAAAAGATTTTGTTTTCAATACAGTATGTGTTTATACATTCTAAGTAGAGTTACAAGAATAATTTAAGTGTCAATTTTGGGAAGAGATAGCTGAAGTGATTCAGTAAATTTCCTTTAACGAGAAATTTATTCTAGTTATAAGGATTGCAAGGTGATATTTAACACATGCTTACTAACTCAACATAGATTATTAATCATGGATCTTATAATTAAGGGATGGAGAAGGAAGAGAAATTCTCGGATGTATAATAAAGTTAGATGGTGGAATTTAAAAGTGGACACTGTAGAATAACTTAAAGATAGAGTAATGTTTGGATAAGAATGAAAACTAGAAGGAGATGTTAATCATATATAGCAGGGAGTAGTAGCCTTTTTTAAAGGAATGTAGCTAATAAAATTTTGAGAGTTTCTAAAAGGCCTATAGGTAGTAAAAAGGACTCTTGGTGATGTAATAAAGATGTACAAGAAAAGGTAAAAGTTAAGAAGGTTGCCTATAAAGCTTTATTGAATAACAATATAGATGAAGAGAAGGAATTTAATAGAAAGATTTACAAACTGTCAAAGAAGAGGCCAAAAAGATAGTTTCAAAAGCCAAAAGTAGAGTGTAAGAGAACTTATATCAATAATTGAAAAATAAATATGGAGAAAAGAATGTATCTAAGTTGACGAGAGTTAGGAAATGGAAAGCGAGAGATTTAGATCAAGTTCGTTGTATAAAGAATGAAGTTAGACGGGTGCTCATGGATGAAGATTGCATCAAGAGAAGAAGATCTAAATCTCTCGCTTTCCATTTCCTAACTCTCGTCAACTTATATACATTCTTTTCTCCATATTTATTTTTCAATTATTGACGAGAGTTAGGAGATGGAAAGCGGGAGATTTAGATCAAGTTCATTGTATAAAGAATGAAGTTAGACGGGTGCTCATGGATGAAGATTGCATCAAGAGAAGAAGATAAAGATACGACTATAGTTTTTTTAATGAAGGCAGGGATAAAGACATGTCCTTGGGTGATCATAGCACTTTTGAGAAATATCTTAGCTTCACCTATTGTGGGAAGATTATAAGAGAAGAAACTAAAGGAGTTTTGAGAAAGATAAAGAGTGGAGGGGCAGTAAGACATGATGAGTTAGCTATAGAGGTGTGGAAGAGCTTAGGAGAAGAAAGTCCTTCTTTATTAGTCAAACTTTTTAATGTAATCCTTAAGTCTGCATGATACTAGATGAGTAGAGACTTAGTACATTAATCCCTCTCTATAAGAACAAAGGATACATCCAAAGCTTTAATAACTCTAGAGGCTTCAAACTACTCAATTGCATCATAAAGTTATGAAAGAGGATAATTGAGAAGAGAGTGAAAAATGGTACACCTATCTCGAAGAACCAATTTGGTTTCATACCAGGGAGGTCCACGATATAAGCTATACACCTTCTTAGAAAATTAACAGAATATTATAGGGACAGATAGAGGGACCTGCATATAGTTTTCATTGACTTAGAGGAGGAGTATGATAGGATACCTAGAGAAGTTATATTGAGGTATTTACAAGCTAAGAGAGTTCATACGACCTATATACAAGTTATTACCCTATGTTTGGTTACTGTCCCCGTGAGTGGGGACAGTGGACAGAACAAATAAATCCTGTCTTTGCTACCCGTTTGGTTGCTGTCTCCGGATTTTTGTCCACTGTCTCCGGTGGACAGGGACAAGAATTATTGTCCCTCCCAAAAAGGGAGGATAGGGACACGTTGTCCCTGTCTCCACGCAATAGGAGGTAGGAATAAGCAGCGTGAATGATTATGAGTAGTTACAATTTTGGTTTCTTTTGTTTTATTTGAGTTTTTAAAATTTACCAAAACCACAAATTTTTTTTGTTTTCGTTCTATAATCTAATTTACTTATAACTAAATAAATATTATTATATTATTTAATATATTAATTATTAATAAGAATTATAAATAACATAATTTAATATTATATTTAATTAAATTAAAATTATAAATAATTAAA
>JANVCL010000006.1:2080222-2092103 GCA_026546855.1 Erythroxylum incrassatum | reverse complement strand
CGCCCATAACGTAACACAGAGCCAGTTGTATTTGTTCACTTCGAGTCTAGCCAATACTTCCTCTAGCTAAATTTGAACCGAATTATGTGATGCATTGACACAACTAAACGCAACTTTAAATTAGTTATTTTTTCGGTTGAATGATCGGTCTAATTTTTAAAACATTGGTTTAACTTGGATCCAAAATTTAAACCATTGCTTTAGATTCGGACTCGTTGTCATTTACGAATAAAGTGCAAAGTTAGAAAAGAAACGTTAAAAATGAGAAGTTAAACTGACTTCAAAGTTCAAACTGGAACCGTAGACAAAACTTATGACAAGGGCCCAGAAACCTTGGAAAAACCACTCCTTTTTCTCTACTCAGATACTGAAGCCCTCCAAATCGATCCAGCAGTAAACCGGCGATCAAATTGAGCTATCAACCAAAAGATGGGGACTCTTGGTAGAGCAATATACACCGTCGGATTCTGGATTCGCGAGACGGGTCAAGCCCTTGATCGTCTCGGTAGCCGCCTCCAAGGCAACTACTACTTTCAAGAGCAACGTAAAGATCTCATTTTTTTCTCCTAAACCCTAGGTTCCGATGTCATTTCTGAATCTAGATAGTCTCCTCATTTTCTGTTCAACTAAATCTGCTCTTTTGCTTTTACTGGGTGTTAGATTAGGGGTTTTGTTTAATTTAGATACCAGCTTGGAAATGGTGGAGTTTGCTGTCTATTAGTTAAGGTTTCAGAGTTTTTGAATGTGGGGTTTTGCTTAAATGGAGAAGGTTTTTTTGGATTATGTAATTGTGGAAAATACTGTTTTTCTTTTGAAGACAGTAGAGTAGTATCACTGTGTAAAGTTGGAGTCTTTGGTTACGTAGGATTGTGAGAGCTCAGTTAGAGAGGAGAACGAAATACGCCTTATAAGAGTACGGATACCTCTTCCCTACAGACGCGTTTTTCCAGGTGCGGGAAGAGCGAAACCGTGAGAGTTCTAGCCCAACGTGGTTTGGGCTGTTACATCTTTTCTGCATTTTTTTGCTTTATATTTTGCTGGTTTCGTATTAGATGATTATGTTTTCTTTGTGCCTCTGTAGTTCGGACTATTTTTATTATCTAATGTATTCTAAATTTTGCTAACTTCGGTTATGGTTATAAAATTTTCAGTGTCTAGACACCGAACTCTAATGAACCTTTTTGACAAAGCTCCTGTGGTTGATAAGGATGCATTTGTGGCACCAAGTGCTTCAATCATTGGGGATGTTCAGGTGGGAAGAGCATCATCTATTTGGTATGGTTGTGTTTTAAGAGGTAATATTTATAAGACTTCTTAGGCTCTATTGATATCATTAACTTGTGCTGACGGATTCATTCAGCTTGACCTGACGTAGGGAGAAACGTGAATGCCCTTACATTTACCATGATCATAATCTTAGCGAGTATATTTCTTTCTGCAATTCTAATGCATAAGCTTGGGATGTACGTGCCAGAATACAAAAGTCCTAAGAATCTCAAGTTACTTTGAATTTTTTGACTGCTTGGGTTAGTCATGGGAGATTGTTTTTATTAGAGAAATAAATTTCTAGCGCAGAAAGTTGTTACTAAGAAGTTCAATATCGTGTCAGTTGAATCGACATAATTCTGCTCTCTATTTGAATTTAATTTAGTTCCAGACGTGGAGTTTGTATATGATTGAATTTTAATTGAAGTTTAAAGTTTTGGGTTTTTGTTCTTCTGCTGATTTTGTATTAATTTTTGGGTCTTATATTGGTATTAAACCTACCATGGTGAAATTTGATATAAAGGATGTTATGTATCCTTCTCACCATATTCTTTCTCCTTAGGGAACCATCAATTTGTAGATTACGAGTTAGATTTCTTATTCCCTGATGTTGGTTTTTCCCTTGCACCTTGTACCATTTTCCTTGTTGGTTTTGAATGTTTCTCAATTTCTACCTGATATTCACTTATCCCATATAAGTTGGAGAGAGTTCAAACTGCATATCTGTGTGTTGTCTATTTAGATCCTTTGATCGATGGGTGCACTTCTACTTGCATGCTAAATGTATTCAGCTGTAGGTTTCTCTGGAGGTGAAATGGAAGTTCGAGATTGACATTCTTTTAGTGTTAATGCTTGTTACTTTCCCTGTAGTCACAAAAGTTATCCTTGGTTTGTAGGTGATGTGAATAGCATTAGTGTCGGATCTGGCATTGACATTCTTTTAGTGTTAATGCTTATTACTTTCCCTGTAGTCACAAAAGTTATTCTTGGTTTGTAGGTGATGTGAATAGCATTAGTGTCGGATCTGGCACTAACATACAGGACAACACCCTTGTGCATGTGGCAAAATCAAATCTTAGCGGAAAGGTGCTACCAACTATCATTGGGGACAATGTTACTGTAGGTGAGCAATGAGCAATGAGCAACTGGAAATGTATTTTTTATTAATCAATCTGATGCATGTTTCTTTTCTGATCTATACTGATCTCAAAGTGGATCTCCGAAGGTCATAGTGCTGTTTTACATGGCTGTACGGTTGAGGATGAGGCTTTTGTTGGTATGGGCGCAACAATACTTGATGGTTCTGTTGTTGAGAAACATGGCATGGTTGCTGCGGGAGCCCTTGTGAGACAGAACACAAGGATCCCTGCTGGAGAGGTAAATCTCTCTTGGCATACCTACTTTTTTTTTCTCTGGTCATACTCGGTAACCTTCCGCAATCTCCAAACTGTTCTTCAGGAGGGTTTTCAACTATTCTTTTTGTTGCGGTGCTTTTCCATTGTGCTTTACATATATAGAGTGATTAATCACCATGGTTTAGTAAGGATTATTAAAAGTGCTTCGGAAATATTTAGAGCAAAAGATATAGAAATAGCTACTTCTATATTTCCCCCCCTGAAATGGACTGCTCTCTATGACTGTTATAGGTAATAGTCTAATAGTTGTTAAATGAGTTTGCAGATTTATCAATCACCTGGAGTAGTTGAAGACAATTTTTATCTGACGATGCTCCTTATATGTCACTTTGCAATTCAGATCCTTTGCAGCCTAATCACTAAAGTGTGATTTGATAATCGTAAATTTTCAGGTGTGGGGAGGCAACCCGGCAAAGTTCCTAAGAAAGCTAACTGATGAAGAGATAGCCTTTATTTCTCAGTCAGCTACCAATTACTCCAATCTTGCACAGGTCCATGCAGCTGAGAATGCTAAACCTTTTGATGAAATCGAGTTTGAGAAAGTTCTTCGCAAGAAGTTTGCTCGACGAGATGAGGAATACGATTCGATGTTGGGTGTTGTTCGGGAAGTACCTCCTGAGATTACTCTTCCTGACAATATCCGACCAGATAAAGCCCCCAAGGAAAAATAAGGTTTTTCATGAGGTATTATTTCTTAATTTGAATCCTGAGATTTTACCTCAAGGAACATTTGTTGTTTGGTGCAAAAGCATGGATAAGGGATCACTTTCTTTCCCAATAATACCAAACATGTTTAGCTGTAGAATCATTGATCCTTCTAAACTTTTGCGTCTACTCTTTCGGTTGATCTTCAAACTTGTCATGGCGAAACTTACCCTTAAAACCAACATATATTTTGATATTCTCCTGATCCTTGTGTCTATTGTGTTAACTTTGCTATGATTTTGTTAATCTTATTGATACCATATTCAGATATCTTGAAATGAATTCAACTAATAAACACAATGCTTCTAACCTCTAGTGTCCGTCGCCTAGGCCGTGACTATGCAAGTACGTACACGAGGACTGAAGTATATAGGAAGTTGTTTTACTCATTTCTTGTATCCTTTGCCTTTACATAGTTCTTCAGTCTTTATGAATGATGGGTGTATGTTACTTTTGAACTTGGTGGTTGAAGGTCACTTCTCTGAATCCATACTTAATGCTTAAGATTTAGATACTGTTGGTAAAGTACGTGCATTTCTTCGATGGCTTCTTGCTTCAGGATTCTTATCGGAATGCCATAGCTACAGAATCTTTATCCTTTGGCACAAATTATGCAATATGTTCCATGGATTGTTACTTCCATCTTCCTGGGAATGCAAATGGCTATACTACCTTCTTCTAATTTTACTAATAGAGAGCATAAATCCTGTTATTACCTAATAGAGAGCATAAATCCAAGCAATTCGATCATATTATCAAGCCAACTACAATCTTTTTTCGTTCTGCCCTTTATATCATCCAAAGATTGATGGTTTTTAAGGGCAGTTTAAGAGGGATCAGATCTTTTGTTTCAATTATGATATTCTTATCATGTTTCATTAAATTCTATTCACATAACACATATTTATGTGAATTTCGTATAAATGTATGGATGAAATTTAATAAAAAAGGTTAGAACAGAATAACTTCATCACAGAATTTGATGTGAGTCAGGATTGATGGAAGCAATACAAAATTACATTTTTGGGAAGTGAAAATGCTGATAGAAAGGGGGGAGTAATAACAATTCAGACCAACTTCCTGGAGGGGACCAAACGATATGATGGATCGGGTTGAAGTATGATTGAACTTTTTAAACTTAAAATTCAATTTAAAAGTTTATTTTTTAAAAAATTTAAGCTTGTTCATGACCTAAAATTTGAACTTATTAATTATTAATTTTTACTAAATAAGGTTAAAATTATTTAAATAGGACAAAAGCAAATATGGACATTTACTAATTTTGAAACTAAAATTATAAGAATATTTTGATATCAAATTATAATTCTCAATATTATATCAATTAGTTAATTAATATTATAAATCCCTAACTTTTAATAATTTTAAAATATTTATAATTCAACATAAATATTTTTTAGTGGACTGTAATATATTTAATTAATGCTTTAAAAATTAAAGCAAAAATTAAACTGATAAGATAAGAGATTTAAGGTTTAAAAGTAAAATTGGAATTAGACTATCATAAAATTAATTAAATTAAATTAAAAAAATTAAATGTGATTGAAAGATATTATTTTTACTAATCAAAGAATTTGAAGTTTAATTGAAAAAAGAGATTTTTAAATAAAAATTAATTTATTTATTTTAATATGCATGAAATTATTAATTTATAAAAATTAATTGATAAATTATTCAAATTTTAACTAATAAATTTTTTTTAAAAGGACGGTTCAAAACGTTACACGTGGAAAAACGTGATTAAACAAAAAAATCAAAAAGCCATAAAGATAACCAAAGGGGGTCTAAGTATTAGTAAGACATTCCTTTATAAATACAAGCCGCCAAAGCAACAAGCGCTCACCACCACTCCAGACTCCCAAAGGCCAGCAACATGGTGGTAGCAGAGGCCTTGCCCTTCGTCAGCGAGATTCCCGTTCCTCCGCTGCATTCTCCGGTCATATTGGGCCTCCAGCCTGCTGCTCTCGTCGACCACGTGGCTCGTGTTGATTGGTCTTTGCTTGATCAAATCCCCGGTGACCATGGCGGCTCTAGCCCTGTACTTACCATGTCTTTGAGCTAACTCATTTCTGTCGAGTTTTACTTGATTTTGGTTGCTTAGTCACCTGTGGGTATGCGTTAGTTTGCTCTGTCATGGTTGGAATTTGTCTTGTGTTAATGCGTCGTATCAAAGTCACACGTTATTTTCGACATGTTTAGCTGAATTTTGCTCTTACAATGGTGTTGCAGTCATTGTTAGTAATCAGTTCGAAACCTTTTTCTCTTCTCCTCTAATGAAAAAGATAAAAAGCTTTCTTAAACTCAATGCGTACGTACCCTTTTTGGATTTATAATAAAGATGTTCCTTTGACGACTTGCATTTTGTAGGTGGCGTTTCAAGAACTTGAGAAGATACTAAGTGATGTGAATACTCATAATCTGGCATACCCTGATAGTACATCACCATTGACGACGATTGCTGGTGGAAGTGTGGCTAATACCATTCGAGGATTGAGTGCTGGGTTTGGAGTCTCTTGTGGCATTATTGGTGCTTATGGGGACGATGAAGAGGGCAGCTTGTTTGTGGGTAACATGAGCTCTAATGGAGTGAACCTGTCAAAACTGAGGCTGAAGGAGGGACAAACTGCTCAGGTGATCTTTGTGTCACATAGAGTTTGCGTGTTTCCTAACTAAAACAGTTCATAAGTTTTGTGGTGAATGGTATGCAACAGTGCGTTTGCCTGGTGGATCCACTGGGTAACCGGACAATGCGTCCCTGCCTCTCAAGTGCTGTTAAAGTTCAGGTGCATGCTTTTGCTTACCTCTCTGTCACTTCTACTTTTGAGGTGTTTGACAACCGTTTTCAGGATTGATATAACCCCATGCGACTTATTGAGCTTCTGTTTCTAACTTCCCTTCAGGCTGACGAAATAACCATGGAGGATGTGCAGGGTTCTCAGGTTGGTGATCTTAAGCTGGAATTGATTTTGTTGCTAATTGCTCCTATCGAAAACAGTCTCTCTACCAGTTAAAAATAAGGTTGCGTAATATTGAACCTTTCCAAAACTCCGCATATCAGCGGGACTTTCATTAGGTTGTTGATCTTGTTCTTGTTTGGTCCTGTTTTTACAATCATTTGTGCTTTCTTCTTGTCCATTTCTTTGGCTTGTTGTGGTTGAGTCAAGTTTTACACAATCTAGTTGAATTAAATTTATCCTCAAGCTATAAAAAGTGATAAACACTCCTCTATGTTATGTTGTAGATGATTTGTTTTCGTTGTGTGTACTAAATGGTTAGTGAATTTTGTGCCAGTGGTTAATCCTTAGATATGGAAAAATCGACTTGGAAGTTATCAAAGCAGCTATTGGGATAGCAAAAGAAGAGCATGTCTTGGTTTCAATGGATTTGGCTAGTTTTGAGGTCTGATATTTGTCAATCCTTATGACTATTTCGCTTTCTTTTGTTCAGATTTAAGGAGGTTGTCTTCTTGTGTTTCACCTATTTAGGTTGGATAATGAAGGATGAAGTAATCGATGTCATTTTTGCATAACACCAGACTATTCCTTATGTTTAGTATTTCACATAACCACAGGATTCACAGCCAGCTATCTGGCAATGATCTACTTACTTTAATTCCTTGCCATTTTCCAGATGGTCAGGAAATTTGGATTACCCCTTCTAGAACTACTGGAGTCAGGAGACATAGACCTCTGCTTTGCGAATGAAGATGAAGCAAGAGAGCTGATGAGATACTAGTACTATTATTCGGAAGGAAGACAGCTGATGAGGTACTACTATTCAGTCTCCTTGTCCGATTTCCACATCTAGCCTAGAGAGATTTACGTGATAAATTTGTTTCTAATACTGCTCGTAATTAGTGGTTGCTGACCTATCTTAAAAATGGTTGTAGTGGTGGAAAGGAAACTGACCAACCCGGGACTGCTGTAGACGAAACTGACCCCGGGACTGCTGTAGAATTCTTGGCACAACGCTGCCAATGGGCAGTAGTGACTTTAGGTCCTGATGGTTGTATTGCGAAGCACGGAAAGGAGGTCAGTATCTATTTGATTCTATCAAACTTTATCCTCCATCCTGGAAAAAGCTATGAACTTTGCAGGTGACTTAAATTTCTTCTTTCAAACTTTTTAAGCCGCCGTTTCGGATGTTCACAACTCTGTGTTATCATCATGTCTGTTCTGTGCTTTCTCAGAATTCTTGTTTTATCTTGATAGTTTTATATTCTCTCAGTATTGAGTTCGTTACGGCATCTTCAACCCCATGTTGTCAGCTAATGTCTTACCATTGGTATCTTGTTTTGATACTCTCTTGAACTCGACAGACTGTTCGAGTTCCTGCAATTAGGGGGCCAGAGGAAATTGATGCTACAGGAGCAGGGGACCTCTTTGCAAGTGGTTTTTTGTATGGACTTGTGAAGAAATTAACATTACAGGAATGCTGCGAAGTGGGTGCCTGTAGTGGAGGGGCTGTGATACGATCAATTGGGGCTGAGGTGACCCCTGAGAACTGGAAATGGATGTACAAGCTGATGCAGATCAAGGGTGTTGCAATTCCTACTCTCCACAATTGATACAGAATGAACCTGGCCTCAAAATATTGTTAGAGACCATTACCATGGAAAATGATGGAACCTTTTGAGTATGAATAAGACCTTTCGCATGTTTACCAAACCCTTTATACAATATGCTTTAACCATAATCAGAAATGGCCAAGAAAAGTATAAATCCTAAGTCAAAGCTTAAATGAAAACACGTTATTTACCAATGAAAGCAGAAGCTCTGTTGACCTGCATTCACATACTCTCTTGTCGCAGGCAACTGCGAACATAATCACTTGTAAAAGCAAGTTCATCCAAAAGCCATATTCATAGTGCAGCAGTAAAAGGTTATTCACCGGTACTTATATGAAGCTGCAGACCTACCAATTACCTATTGGATAATGATCAGTCTATGCTCGTTGAATATTTCAACAAGTACCGAACACTGGCCAATTTCAGACAAATACCAGTCTAAGATATGTATCTTCATTATGATCCAGTTAAGTCATTTTGGTCCCCGAGTATAAGAGAAGCTAACATCACAGGTTCAAAATGATAGCTGGCTGATGCGAAATGGTTTAAGTTAAGAAGGATAAGGAAATATAGGGGGGGAAAAAAAAAGCAGTCCTCACCCAGGTTTTATTTTACAACTAAAATTTGCAAACATATAACAGAAAACATCATCTGAAAACTAGGGACATGGGTGCAATCCATACTTTCTCATCCTCACATCTCCATGGGAGCCACTCCCTGATCAGTAGGACCCTGGTCAGTGCCTGCAGCCTGATCGGCATCGGCAGCACCACTCTGCTCATCAGCAGTAGCATCTGGATCCCCAGCTGGACCCTCTGCTTCTTTGACAATCTCAAATGCATCAATCAACTTTTGTACAGTTTCTTGATCTAATATATGAAATGCCTCCCCAACTCCCAACACAGCAACTGTACAAATGGAGCTCTTCAGGGTTTCTCCTTGTAAGGTTTCCCTAACAGCAATGAGAGCATCCTTAATCAGATCATCCCGTGAAGAGTCCACAAAGTTCTCAAATCTGCGTTCCAAGTATGTCTTTGCTGCTTGTGATCTGGATCCAATGGCAAAAGCCTGATATTCAAAGTAGTTCCCACTTGGGCAGTTATAGTAGAGGTGAGCTCCGGATTCATCTAGTCCACCTACAAGCAAGCCAACACCATAAGGCCGTTTCCAGGACCGTTGGGTGCAGACCTGCAAATAAAATATGTAAATGAAATACAACTAGATCTATTCTCCACACATGACAGGAGAACACCACCTATGGCCTTAATGTCATACTAATCCACAAATATCCAATCTCATTACTAAAGACAATGACAGATTCAACGCAAACAGATAACAGAAAAGAATAACTCAGTGACTTGATTTGAAACTTATTACATATCTCATAAACTTGTATAAAAGTGATCAATGATATCAACGTGTAATTAAAACTCAAACTAATTTTTGGTAAATAAAACAAACTAATTTGTAGTAAACATGCCAAAAGATTGTGCTCTGGCTGTCAAACTTTAAATTCACAGAATTGGGCACTAAAATGAACAAGCTTTCGTAGTTGAGTTTGAAAGTTGCTTAAAATGACAAATAACAACTACTGGCTCGTTCAATAATTTTATCCCCTTGACATTCCATAAAGAGTAGGTAATTTATAAAAACACTTCATAGAGGTGCAAGATTGGGTCAGTTGAGTATTAGAAGATTATTTCTCTCTTTTCAAAAGATTCAACATGATGAGACTTTCCACTGACCATACCATAGCAAATAAGGACAGCTGCTTATGTGTCCAATGATGGCAAGTGAGTATAGACTGTACATAACAAGAAAATCATCTAAGCTAAATGAACATGGAAACCAGAAGTATACAAACTACAATACGAGTTAAATGTGTTTTCGAGAGAAAGACTAGGGATGACAATGTGAATGGAACCATATATATGGTTGATAGTTTTTGGCAGTCATCGACATCGCACAGACAACTGGGAGGAAGATAAACAATAATACGGTAAAAAAACCAAAATTTTCAGTTGGGCAACTGGCTTCTTACACGATAAAGTTTTCAAATTTCCCTAACACGGAGCAAGAGCTAGAATGACATGAAGGATTTTGAGTCATGCATAGAAGCTCCACTTGAAACCTACTCATATATTACCAGCATTACAGAATTATCATGGAGACAGAAATCAAATTATCAATTTTTTATTTCAAGTTTGCATTTATATCATACTAGTACCTACACAACCACTGAAGATCAGACAACACAATCAACATTGTAGCCGAAAGAGTAATGCGTAAGCAAGTGTTATATCAGACGAATTGGTTACTTGAGAAATTCAAGTTAAAGCAAAGGCCAATGTTTTTGGATTATGACTCTATATTATAGTCCAAAATACTTGGCGCCTCTTAACGAGAATTCAACATAAAGTCCTAAATTCAATCCCTAAGCCTAACTCCTCAGCAGCACAAAAATTAGGGATTACAAATAAAACCTGAGCCTTATCAGCGAGTTGAACCACAAGGCGACCAACAGGGAGCGGAGACTCGTAGGTATAACTGTAATTAATGCATTCAGATCGCATATAACGCGACAAAACACGACCGTCGGCAGTGAGACCGGCGATGGCGACGCCGATGTGGTCGTCAACCTTGAAGATCTTACGCTGGTGAGAGGAGAGCTCGGAGTTAGCTTTGTTAACGCACGCGAGAACCACGTGAGTTTTAGATCGGAGGCCGATGGCGGCAGAGCCCTGCTTGACGGCCTCCATGGCGTATTCCACCTGAAAGAGCCTGCCGGCGGGGCTCCAAGTGGTCACATCAGTGTCGTACTGGTTTCTGAACATTGTTCTTTAGCAATCTCTCTTTCTCTCAGGAGACGTCACCGTTTTGTGGTTCTTCACCAGAGGAACTGAAGCGAACTATATATATATACGACTTCTAAGCGCCTGAACTCAAACAGCTTTGGACCTCGGTGACTTGTTGCAGAGGTTAGAGGAAAGGCAAAAAGCAAGTAATAGGAGAAACGGGTTGTGGGTGGCTGGGTAGATCCGGATCCGATTTAGAAACTAGGCTCTGAATGGTTCTGGTTTGATGTTAATAGGCTCAAAAAGGGGCTTTGAAAGCAGACATTTTGTCAGTTGTACAATGAACAGAAGGAGTAGGTGCTCACTCGAACCTCAAACTTGATGGGACCAATTAAAATTATTATTTTTAATTTTAAAAAATTCAAAATAACCTTAAAACAAAAGGTTGAATCCTCGACTCAAAGGCCCCCCACAACCCGACCCGACGAAGCAACTAAAATGATGTACAACTGACAAAATGTCCGCTAAGGGAAAGATAAGCAACCCACAGACCTACAAAGAACCCACCCTCAAAATTCACAAGAGGCTCAAGAATGTTGCTCCCACACTATTAATCATGAGATTCGAACCTTACATTTTGGAGTAAATCTGCCCTTCGGAACCAACTAAGCTACGTCCTGTAGGCTAAAAATTCAAAATAACCTTATTTTTGCGTGATGTCGTTTTATGTAAAAATTTCAGGCTTCTAGCCGAATAGCTCAAAGGTAACTCGAAGTCTGAAATTAAACAAAAAAAAGTTATAGTTTGACCCAATGATTGTTCAATTTGGGCTGGACTGGGTCGAGTTGGGCATTTTTTTGGTCATCCCCGCTGAGGCTAATAATAAGTTGGGTATGGGAAGGCTTTTTAATACTCAATTTTGAATTTGTTTTTTAAATACTCCCTCTGATTCATAATAAGTGTCTTTTTAGATATATTTTAATTATTCAAAATAAGTGTCATTCTTAACTTTATATGCATGCTTATAATTTTACTTCCAAAATTAACCTTTAATTTCTCTCACATCTTAATTACACAGATTACATAAATTATATTTTCAAGGCACTTTAACATGT
>JANVCL010000006.1:2053058-2080122 GCA_026546855.1 Erythroxylum incrassatum | reverse complement strand
TTCTGCGGAACTTTGGCCTGCTGTAATAATACAAATTACTCCCTCTTATTTAAAATAAGTGTCGTTTTAGAAGAATTTTAATTATTCAAAATAAGTGTTATTTGTGACTTTTTATGCATATTTATAATTTTACTTTCAAAATTACCCTTTAATTTCTCTCACACTTTAATTATACATATTATATTTTCAAGGCACTTTAACATGTAATTAATAAGGGTATATCAGACATTTTATTAATTTTCTTAATAAGTGTGCATTCCTCTAAAACGACACTTATTATGAATCGGAGGGAGTAGTAGATTCAAAAGTGTCTAATATTTATTTTTTTAATTTTGATGTTAAATTTTTTAAATATTTTTTTCAGTGACTAACTTTTCAAAACTCGTATAATTTATATTAAAATATTATTTTTACTAACCTAACTAATAAATGAACATTCACTTGGCATTTAGTAGATATGTTATAAAAATACAACCTTTTGACCCAATTTATATAAATTTTAAAAGGTTTATCACTAAATTTAAATTTTATTATTTTATAAATTTTAAAAGGTTTATCTCATATTTTAAATTTTATTATTTGGAATTTTAATTCAATCATCTTTAAAATCTAAACTTTACAACCACTTATACATCTACAACAAGAGATCTCTTAATTAAATAAAAAAACAAGATTTTTTTTCAAAATTGTTATAATTATTATAACAATTTTCAAAATAGAGAGAGAGCTTTGAAGCAATTAGCAAAAAATGCTCCTTTGTGACCAGAAGGTCACAGGCTCGTATCACGGAAACAGATTTTTTGTAGAAATACAATAGTAAGGATGCGTATATCGATGACCCTACTCAGACTTTGCAAAGCAGGAAGTCTTGTAAATTGGGTACATTGACTTTTACTTTTTAAATAATTATTGTGAATAAATTTATGAAGAATATTCAATATTTTATAAACAAGCAGAGCCCCTACTTTTGATCTCGAGGTTCTACTCTTTAGTCTTATAAATAACAAAATAAGGTAAAATGGGATCTATTCTTGAGTCTTGTAAAGAATAAAATAAGGCAAAATAAAGTTTCACTTATTAGAAAAATAGTTAAAAATTATATAAATAGTTTAGTGACCCATGACTTTTAAAGCATATTGATGCACAAAAGTAGTCTGACAAGAACACTTTTGTTTGGTTTAAAGGCAAGCCTTTAAGCATGAATTGACTTGGTACTTACTAACTTTAAAGCAAGGAAAAGTAAAACTAAAATGGCAAAGGAAAAGAGAAAATAAAAAAAAGTAGATCAATTAGGGTGCGTTTATGATAAGATCTCATCTTGACTAATTATTTGATATTATCTTCTTTGTTTTTTATTATTGTGCTTAAATGTTAAAGATAATGTTTGTTTTTATTTTAGGAGATTAAAAGTAGAGATTGCATCAAATTGGAACTCTGTTAATGATAATGAAAATTTTTAGATAAAGTGAAGAGATTGATGGAGTAGATAAGGTTGATCACTTGAAGAGTTGGAATTCGATTGAAAGATTTTCCCTTATCCTTATCATGAAGGAGTTTGATTTTGAATTCGTTTTAGATAGACATCTTTACAAGTTAGAGTTAGATTATGATTAGATTAGAAAATTATATAAAAGGGACGTTTCTCACAACAACAAAAAAGGTTTCTCAATTCTTACATTTTTCGCAGTTCTTAGTTTTTCTTCTGTTTTTGTTGTTGGAGCAAAATCCATGTGTGGCTAAACTCATCATTATGATTCAAGGAAATTCTACACTCTAATTGCAATCTTGTGAGATTTTGTGTTTCAAACTTTTATTCACGTTTTAATTTAAGTATTTCTTATTTTGAATTCCCATATTTCATGAATGATTGATATTCGATTCATCTAACAATTAATTTAATATTATTTTTTATTGCTATCTAAGAATTCAATGACCGGTAATTGTCATGAAGGAATGGTGTAAGTATCAAATATGTTATTTATGAATTTTCATATTTAACTTATGATAACCAAGAAAATTAAATTGAATAGTTGCATCTATCTCAATTATTTAATTTATGGTTTAGTCTTTTTCACATAGCTTATTGCTATCATTTATCTGATATGGAATGCTATCACACCTAGTCAATGGATGATAAGTTTTGGTTTGAATGCTAGGTTTGAACTAATTAATTTAGAAAAATTTGAAACTTATTGCGGCTATCCTAATATGTTTCGGACTAGCTGCTTAAATCGTGAAAATATTCTTTTTAAATCAATGATTAATATTACAATTACATGAGATCTTTCCTTTAAATAAGAGTTTGGTAATTTTGACTTTCTCATATTTAAATTAAGTTGATTTAATTTGTTTTCGCCGTATTTTTAGTTAATTAGTTTCTAAATCAACAATCCTCCCCTCCCTCCCCCCATTTAATTTTACTGGTTGAAATTAAGAAATTAATATTCAATTCTCTAAGGATTCGACCTGTTCCACGACTACTATAAAAATTTGAAGAATTGGTATTATTTTGAGGGTTTCGACAACTCGGCCAGTTTACTTTTAGATGCTCAAAGTCATAATTGTTTAAGATGCTCCCAAGTTTTATCCCAAAGAGTATTAACTCATCATGCACCTATGCAACAAGTTGGTTGTCAGCTGAGATTGTGAGCTTGTTAAAGATGATGAAAAGTGGAAGAAGGTAAAACTTTAGCATTAGATCAATAGAAGCGATATATCGAATGTAAAGAACTTTACAGGCAACTTTATAATTACCATAAGTTTTTAGCATTTTTCTTCTTATAGTTAGCTTAAGTTTTTAAATACGTAATAGTTACTTCTTAAATATTTTACTTATTATTTTTTATTTTTTATGTGAGTCATTTAGAAATATCTTTTCAATAAGTTAAATTTAAGCTTATATATTATTAGATCTCTCCAGACTCAGCATATCAATGAAATTTATTGAATTGGATCGTTGCTTAGTACAGGCACGAAATACTAGATATGAAGGATGAAAGCAAGCTTCAAGATATCTATCACAGTTCAAGAAAAACTAGAGCTAGAGCAATGCTTCTATATTTAGTTTCTACGATGGTATCAGAGTTAAACGAGAGATTGGATTATTTGAGATATGCTATCAAAAACCCTTTGAAAATAAACCTTTTTAATAGGTGAATTTATGAATGGCAATGGGTCGACCCATGAGCTAGCTTTGCCAATTTTTTAAAATATTTTTTAAATTAAAAGTATAAAATAACGTCTTTTTTTTAATTTGATATGTGAGCCTGAATTGTCTAGGTCCAAGCCTACTTGAGGTCTAACTTTTTTAAGTTGTTTTGCTTATAATAGTTAAGTCTCGTGTAATTCTGGACCTGGGCCTGATCATTGAAAACACCTAAATCTGAGTTTATGGGTTAGCCCATTGCCATCTCTAGGTGAAACAAATGAAAACATTAAGAATTTGTTTGGTCTAGTTTAATGTAATCCTAGTTTATCAAATTTGTATTTATAGTTTCAGGAAGAGATCTAGATAAATATGAGTGAAGTTTTGATCTCAATTATTATATTAAACTTGTTATTTCAAATTTAAAATCACATTGTCCTCTCAAAATGATTAAAAACACAACTTAAAGTATAACTAAAATGATATGACTTTATTTAATAATTGTCATTTATAGGATGGACCGTGTGTCTCCCCCATCTAATAAAGTTAGCTTTGTTAACGTATTCAATATACAAGACTCTCCACTTCGGTGGAGTTTGAAAAGATTATAATATATGCAACCTTTTTTTTGTATTTTACAAATAGATTATTTTCATGACTTGAACCTACAACTTTATAGTTACAGAATAGCAACTGATAAAGTTGTTCCAAGGCTCACCCTCTAATAATGAATACCGGTTCAATGATATCAACTAATCAATTATGATTCACCTAAAAGGCTAAAAATACCGGTAAAGTGTGACACATTAAATTTTTTAGTATTAATTAATATAAAATATTGATTTAATTATGAATTATTAATTAAAGACCTAAAAATCCAATAATTTGGTGGCCTTATTTATTAAACAACATGCATGAAGGAAGAAAAGTCCAAATTTACGTGTGTGGGTCGTAATGATGAATAAAATAGGTACGTTCCTTAACCTATGGAACATGTTTCCGCTTTAATCATTGTAAGATGAAATATCTGTAACAAGGTAATAAAGAGATGCTCATAATTAGGTACTTTGGTTGGTTACAATCATTACTAATAAGACATCATAAGAACCGGTGAAGGAGGTCTTTAATAACATCATAGTCATCAAATTGTGTTTAAAATATGAATAATAATTTGTAAAATATATTTTTAATAAATTATTAAACAATATATTTAGTGTGTAATTTAAGGGTTTTTTTAATTTTTGAATCCGTGTTAAATTTAATTTCTTTATTTCAATAAAGTTATATATATGTGTGTGTATTGCAACAATCGAACCAAATTATTTAATAGATGAGTATAAATATAATTTATTTTTAAAACTTAATTAAATTTGAATATTTGAATTTAAACTTGTTCAAATGTGATTAATTTGTTAATTTTAGTTTAGTTTGATAAATAACAATTCACATAAACTAATTGGTTTAGTTTGTTGAATAAAATGATATTGTTTTGTTTAGAGTTTAACAAGTAAAATATTATTGTTGGAGCTTAAAATTTAGTTTGGTCAGACTCGGACCGAGTTAAACCTATTTTAATTTTTAATCTAAATATTAATTGATAAACTATAATTATTTGAATAAAAAATATCAAATTCGAACTCTATCATAATAGAATTTGAACTTGATCTTATATAGTCCTAAATTGATTTGTCTTGACTAATATTTTAAAAATTGGATCGTAAGTTAAACTAATAAGAAAAAAGTAGATTATCATAAATTCAATTAAAGATGGATTAAAAAAATTTTAAACATTATTGAAAGAAATCGTTGTTATCAATATGAAAATTTGAAGTTTAATTAAAAAGATTGTTAATTTTTATTTATAAAAATGAATCAATCTAATTAATAAATTGATTATTTTTTAATAATAAGAATTACTAACTTAAATTTAAAAATTTAAAAAGTTCAAAATTTTTACAGGTGAACTGATCGAATTGGTTGAATTTTTTAATTATTGATTATCAATATATATATATATATATATATATGGTCAACGAAAATATCAATGTCTATAATTTGAAATTTCTTTGGTACTTTCGCTTGTTAGACCAATGTGATTAAATTATGATTAAAGTTCTACATATTCAAAGACAAGAACAAGCCGTACATTTTACATCAGGCTATACACTCAACACAGAACAATCCACCGATGCAATTCCAAATCAAAAGCGGGCAATAATACTTCCTTCTCCATACTACCCCCCTTAAAATCGTCTCATTTAGCAAAATACCCCTATCTCAATGATGTGTTGGCAGGATCGTTTGACACGTGGATAATCTCATATGTAACTGACAGCAGAGAAGCTGAACTCCTGTTATTTCCAATTTTAGTCATACAGGGACCGGAAAAGGAAAATGAAGTAGAAAATACCAATGACTTGAAAGCTATATCCGACATCAAATAAAATTTTAAGATTTAAAGATTTAACTAGTAATAAACTGTTATAAAATTGGTATATAATAAATATGAAATAAAACTTATAAAAATAAAATATTTTATTAAAATAAAAAATACATTAATGTATATTATTATATAATGAACTAATAATAAATAAATATGAGTTTAATATAAAACTAAAAATAACAATAAAAATTAAAATTATATTTTTGAAGGAGGTTGTTTCTCATCATCGTCAAAAGTTCTAAATTCTCCAACGCTATTTAAAGATTCGTAAACTACGCTTTCATTCAAAGTATTTACATCAACTTATTTTACTGTAATAAAATAAATTACAAATTAATATTGTATGAAATTATTCTCAATTGTAAACTTGCAATACAATATACTTGTAACTTAAATATAATCAAAATAAGATATGAACTGAACATTAGTAGATGTTCTTAATTTATTTGTTGTGACAAATGCATTTTCTTTATAAATCACCTTTACAAGTTCACTATAATCAAGACTAGGAGATGATCCTTCTTTTTCGATCCAAAAATTAGTATGCTCAATACAATCAATATCAACTGGATCATATGTTCTCTCCTTACTAGCCGCTCTGAATATATAATAGAGAAATTATAAAGTCAATAATAAAAATTAAACTAATGAAATAAAAACAAAACTATAAAATATAAGTTCTTTATTATGAGATTATAAGTAATGTAAATAAGGTCATTAAGTTTTTGATGATCCAAACGATTTCGTTTCTTTGTATGAATACGTTCAAAAACGCTCCAATTATGATCACAACTTAATGTATAAGTTGTTTGAATGAGTAGCCTAATAACGAGTTTTCTCAATGTTGGATCACTTTCACCAAATAATCTCTACCACTCTTTTGTATTTTAAATTAATAGTTATGATAAATAAAATATATATTATTAATAAGTTAATAATGAATTAGTATTATAAAACTTACCTGGTTGTATTTTTTTCATCATAAGTTCTGTTTTTGTTGACGATCTAGCAAAACTCTCTAAACCTTCACGATACAATTTAATTTCATTTATCGCTTATGATTACTATTCAATAGTGAAAATATCTTTGCATTCAATACATCAAACAAATCGTCTATAATATTAACTGTACATGTGTCTCCTCTATATAAGCAATAAGAATTGAGAAAATAAGCTGCTAAGTGGATCCTTTAAGTAAGATGCTTATCTCATCGTCGGTCAATAATATCTATTTAAGGCTTGTACAATTTATCATTCCCTTAAAAAAGATTTATAATTGTTTTACGAGTTTTATACATACCATCATATATATATCTTAAAGATGGTTTCTCATCTTAGTCAACAATCCTCAACAACCTTATAAGCGGAGCCACAATCTTCACAATGATCAAGCAAGCATCCCAAAATTTATTATCTAAAATAATAGCACAAACTTCTTTTTCCATTTTTGCTTTTTGATAATTTATAACTTGAAAAATGTTTACTTGCTATTAAATTTTGAAGTAGTTGCTTATGTTCATAAACACTTTTCAAAGGAGTAGATGTAGTTGCAAACCTGGTAGCAGTGGGACGCACGATCTCAACGCAATCTTCTTGCTTTTTTAACCAAGACAAAAATGTGATATGATTATACATAAAAATTGTGATCTTAGATGCGCATGAAGCAAAACTAGAAATATGGTTCATATTACCAATATCTTTTAAAATAAGATTTATACAATGAGCAACGTATGGAGACTAATAAATATATCATATTTTGATTATAATAAGTACCCAGTTGATATATAATTAGCTATATTATCTATAACAAAATGCAAAACATTTTTTGATCCAACCCACTCAATAATTTAAAAAAAATCAGATAAAGCATTAGTACTTTTTACTATATCAGAAGCATCAACATACTTGATAAAAGTTGCTCCAATATTACAATAATTTAAGAAATTAATCAAGGTTTTTTGTCTTTAATTAGTTCACTCATCTACCATAATAGTGCATCCTGTTGATTCCCAACTAGACTTATATATATCCACAATTAACTAACATTCATTTTTAAATCTTGAAGCTAAGGTATGCATAACTCATAATAAAATAGTACTTTAAATCCTTGACCTATTGTTGTTGTAGCATCTATTACTTATTGAAAATATAGTGAATTTAAAGCATTCAAAGGAATACATTAATGATAGAACCATCTAGCCCATGCTCTTTTACATCACAAAATAACATTTTTATCAACCAAACCACTTTTTATACCAGGTTTAGAACCATGAGTAGTTCTTGGAGAAATATAAGAATCTATGTTAATAGTAGCTTTCCTTTTTCCTTTATCTAATATTTGTGGTGCTTCATCATCTTCAAAAGATATATCATGAGCCTCTTTATTTTCCTTTTTTCTTTTTTACTTGTTGCTGTAAATATTTTTCAATCGTATCACGTACATTAAGTGGTACTTTTTTGCAAGAAGCAATATTACCCTTAATATTAGCAAGGTGTTTTTCATTTTATAAATTTCTCCCTTTTTAAATATTATACCGCAAAACATACAGTTATATTGGATATTTCCATCATATGCTTGAGAAGAAGAAAAATAATTCCATGCTGGACCAGACTTGCCATGAGTAGATGATGATTCCATATCCTCCATAATGATTTAACCTAAAAGGTATAAAAAAATAATTGTATATGCTATTGTTAGGGCAAAAGTCTCCTACATAAAATAATTCTCATATAAAATTGCTCTTTGGGATACCATTTTTCAACAATTTACAAACCTTGTCCCATTAACTAAGATACGTCGTAAATATATGTCAGAAAAGCAAAAACAAAAGATTATGCTATTAGTGTGTCCGTTTGTGTAGCTTATCTTTGCTTTAAAAAAGATTTTGCCATTTTGGAAGTAAAGTGAGAGAGATGTAGAGTTGAGACGGTTTATGGGTAGATGAATGTCCAAACTATGTTTACACTTGGATCCTTTTGCATGTGATACCATAATAGGGAGACATACATAGTCTTGTCCAAATTTGTAGATATGTTTCTCAGTTTAATATTGAATATTGGCATAGATAACTTGAAAGTAAATACCACCAATGTGAAACAAAAATATTGAAGTTAAAGATTCAGTTTTGTAGTCGTGCTTTCAAATAGGATAAAGTCAAAAATTATCAAGACACACAAATGGAGCATACATATATAGAAGACTAACAACAGAATGGATACACAGTAGACCAACAAGATGTTACTCACTTTACTTTGCTCCATCAATTACTCCATTTCACATAGCCTCACCGAAATATTTGCTAGTTTTTAGTTTTGGTGTTTTAGATCAAAGAGTATATATAAACCTATCTATCAAAATCACATATTGATATGAAATAAAGTTCTGACTATTACATAAAACTAATTAATCAATACTAGTGGATCCTTGTCTCTTTATTTGTTAACATATTAAAATGTTGAATAACACAAATCAAATTGAATAATTAAAAAATAACCAATTGTTAATAGAGTATATAATAGAGTTCTAACTGTTACAGACAATGTTTTAATCAATACTACTCTTGTAGATCCTTATCTCCTTATTTGTTAACCTTGAAACAAATTGGAACTCTATAACAACTAGCGTCAACATTTCAATCCAAAACTCATTCCAATTTTTGCTCTCTTAGTCAGATGATCAGTGATACCGGTCCTAAAGATCCATGATTTCCCTGCCATTATACCTCTATCTATTTCATTAATGCAGAGCAAGGACCTAAACCATTATAGTAAACTAATTAATGCAAGAGATGAGTCTGCAAATCAAAAGCATCATGTTCCAATCGCTTGCTCCAGTGGTTGTCTGGTTATATGATTAGATGATGCTTTCTTCTGGAGACAAAATTACCGCTCCAACCTAAATCACAAAACTAAAGATTGAAAGAAGATCTAGAAATTAATGCAACAAGTCTAGGCCTTATCTCAGATACAAAAGAATTAGCAGTAACATTAAAAGAAATTACTACTCCAAAATATCTCCAAACGACAAGTTGTGTGGGAGTATAAACGCACAACTTGTCAAAAAACAAAGAGCAACAATAAAACATAAGATGACCAAACAAACAAACACAAATCTCCGGAAATTCTGAGAGAGAGATCAACAATGAAAGATTTAAACTCAAACAAGCATCATAGAGACACAAACCCCTTACATGACTCAATTTCTACATCTATGAGTTACCTACAGTAGCCGCCCAAGGAGAGTCAACTAGGCTCAATTTCTACATCTATGGGTTATAAGCATCTATAGAGATGATGAGATATGGTGAAGAGGCGAGAGACACATCAATTTCTAAATGAAATATGAAGGCTTTACGTTTAGGTACATCTGTATCATCGAACTGGTCGGTTTTCATTGAATCAGTCTAACCGGTTCGACAATACAAATATACCTAAACCTAGAGCCTTTAGATTTCATTATTTGTCTCTCGCTTCTTCACCATCTCCTATAAACCGGCCGGTTTTTATATTGATATGTTATTAACTAAAATCGAACTGAACAACTAGCCAGTTTAGACTTTTTTTTTCGGTCGGATTGGCAAGTCCCGTCACTTTTTAAAACCTTGGAAAAGACGGAGAAATAAGAAAACGTGTGAACACTGCAGTACAGAAACCTCTGTTTCACTCGGTATCTTGTCTCTGTCTTGCAATGGAGTGCCAGAAAGCTTCAGTTCTCTCTTCAAGGAAGCTACGAAGTGGCCATGAGTTTAAAGGGAAGAATATGTACAACGACGTCTTTAATGGTGCAGCGAAGCTCGGGTCTCGAGTCGAGGATTACAGAGAGATATTTGGTGGGTCTGCGGCTTCGTCGATTCCGATTCTGGATGTACCAGAGCTGAATGAGAGAATGGGAGTGAATGCACAGAGCTCGAGGGTTGATTACTCAAAGATTTTTGGTGGGTTTGGTGAAGCGGAGTTTGCTATGCCTTATGAGGAATTGTTCGCGAAGCCAAAGAAAGCTCGGTACGTTTATAGTTGATTGCTACTGTTGATCATTGATTGAGGTGTAGAGATGTAGCTTTTTGCATGATTAATAGTTGGTTTAAAGTGGGGTTGGAGTAGAACTGGAAAAGTATGAAGCTTTTTGGCTACTGATATGGAAAAGGAATAGGATCTTTAACGGGGAAAACGAGGTTGATTCTGTGAGTTTAATGTTTAAAGCTTTGGAGTTTTGGAGTTTGAGTTCAATGTGAAAATGTGTCTGATTCGTTGAAATTTGTGAAGCGTCTTTGGTAATCAGTGATGGGAAGTATCTCGTCTGGTACTATTTAAGCACATCCAAATACAATCATCCAATCGATGATGATGATGATGATGATAAAACTATCTTTTCGAAAATTTTTCCTTGGATTTAGGTTACTGGACAAGAAATAGAGCATTTTAGCTGCTTTTGCGAGGAAACATACTGATGCTTCTTATTGAATTTTTATCTCGTGATGGTGTAAATTGACCAAGTGAATTCCTGCTTTTTACTCTTTTGAGATTTTGTAGGGCTCCAGATGAAGCAAGATTGAAGTATGCAGAACCCGAGCATTCAAATCTTTCAGGAGAGAAAAGAGCTGCATCACCTGAAGCATCTTTTCATTCAAAAGATGATGTTAAACAGTTCAATGTTTCATATAACAAAACTGGCCTAGATCGTGGTGATAATGGGACAAATGGAACCACACATGTGGGTAAACTCCATGCTATGCCTGGTTATACTTGCTTAATTGATGATACCCCTCCATCGCGTAAGAATGAATCTGGCAAGCCTGTACACTCGGTATCAATTGATACTTGTTTAAATTCAAAATTCGGAGAGGAATTAAGGCAATGGAAACCTCACTTGAAAGCTGTGTCTGGTCCACAACCCAGAATGATCAGTGCAGAAACCTCGTCTTCAATTCATGCCAAGTTTCAGAAGAATTCAACACATAATAGATCCATTTCTCATGATATCTCATTTGATGCGTTTGAAATTGGCCTGGGTGTACATTCATCAGAAAGAGCACCAGCTTCACCACCTTCAGGGTTATCACCAAACTTGGTTAATAATAATCATGGTGGTTCTAGTCAGTCAATAAAATCCAAGTTTTGGGATGCTAGGAATGATTGTTCTGAAAGTGGAGCAGCTTTTCTTGACGAGGAAATAGATACAAGTTCAGCTGCTGCTACCTCAGTAGCTGCTTTGCGGAAGGCCATAGAGGAGGCTCAAGCAAAGATTAAAATTGCAAAAGAATTAATGGAAAGACGGAGGTCTAGTAATGGTTTGAAGGCAGAGAAATTGAGCTCTTCTAACATTTCAAAAACCAAGAATGGAGTAGTTAAAGCGGCAGAAGAAACTAAGAAATCAGAAGAAACAGAGGCTCAGGAAGTTTACCAGAGAGAGGATATTCAGAAACAAGTTCCTGTTGACTTCTCAAAGCATAATGCACCAGAAACAAGCCAAGAAACTTCAGAGATTATAAATGAAAGAAAACCTTCCAGTGTTCTAGTAGAAGCAAAGAACACGGAGCTTAAATCAACTCAAATGCATCACAGGTTGGACCAAACAGAAGCTGGAGAAGTACCAAAAACGTTCTCAGAACTTGCTTACGATGACCAACTTATGGCAACAGAATTGAAGTTGGGGCAGGTCGACAATGAAATTTACAAGATGCCTTTTGCCAATGCAGTTGAATGGAGCAAGAAGATGAAGATAGAGGAAAACATTGAGAAGCCAAAGGAGCAGAACAAGACAACAAAAGCAGTTAAGGAGGATGCTAAAATGTATAAGTTTGAGAATGAACTAAATCCATTCAAAAAGTTATTTGAATGGAATATATTTGCAAACATTGTCAAATCAGCCAAAGAGCTCCATCATAAGGATGGAAATGAAGAAAAGGTTATGGTTGCTGATGAAGATGAAGGAGCTCATCATATATCTAAATTGTCCTTTGAGGAGGTTAACTCTAACCCAAAAAATGTTCATGAACCAGAAGAAAATACAAAACATGAAATCCTGGATTTGGAAGATAGCATTGATATGGAGGAACCAAAAGAGTTCCAGAACTGGGTCGAATTTGAGAAAAAACAAGCTGAAAAATACCATGAAGAAGACATAAAGATTGGAATGGATGAAGTTACTATGAGTGCAGATGTTGTTAACTGGGAGAAGGAAAATGAGAAGGGGCATGAAGAAGCAATAAATGATACTGTAATGGGTGAAGGAACTGAAAAGAAGTTAACTGAAGATTATAAAGATGGATTAATCCAAGACGAGGAAGACTGTGAGAAGAGCATGAGGGAGGACAGGAAGATAAATGCAGGTGATCAGTTGGAAGAGGTGAAAGAAAAGAAGTTAACTGAAGATCATAAGGATGGATTAATCCAAGACGAGGAAGATTGTGAGAAGAGCATGAGGGAGGATGGGAAGATAAATGGAGGTGATCAGTTGGAAGAGGTGAAAGACATCGAGAAGTCATTACAAGACAATATTCTGATGAATGAAACAAAAGAGAGAGGAGAGAGAGTTTATGAAAAGGTAGAATCTGAGAGAATCATATTGGAGATGCAGCAGAGCACAAAAAATGAAAAGAATTTGGAAACAACGCATCAGGCTTTTGGATACAATGGGATCAGTTTTGAAGTTGTTGATGTGTATGATCAGGATGAAACTGAGGACGTAGTTAGGACTCATGATGCTGTTGGAAATGAAAGGAATTTGGAGGGTACGGAGGTAACTGCAGGTTTAATGACAATGGAAGAACATGAGAAGGAAAAGGATAGATCTGAAAGTTATTCACCTGCAGTTGATCAGGAAGATAAAATGGAGGAAAAAGAGAGTGGTGACTGCACTGGACTGGCACAAGTTTTTACTGGTCTTCAGGGGATTAATGATCAGGTGGATACCAGTGAGATCCTTGTCATTGACAAGAGTGGTGAACATTTAGGGCAAATTAAATCAAACTTTGAGCAGAAAGAAAAGGAAGATCACATGACAGGCTACACAGGAGTGTGCAGTCAAGAGAAGGATTTCACAGAAATGCCTTGTGAATTGGATGAGAATTGTGTAGATTCTGAAGAATCTGATATTGTCAGTAATTGTGAAGAAAATGAGAAGAATTTCATACCTATTCACAGCAACATATGGTTAGGTAACAGGATAGCAACAGAGAATGCTTTTGGTACTGAAAACTGCTCCCAAGAAGTACCTTGTGAATTGGGAGAAACCCATGACAATGTAAATAAGTCTGAAGTTAGTGCGAGTAACAAAACAGATGATACATACTTTGACTCTTCCCCTGATAGAAGGCAGGCTAATGCTCACATAGATGCAGAAACAAGTCAAAAACCTTGTCTGCTTGAACAGAGAGAGACGACCACAGAGATATCCGAGGAGAAGAAAACAAATGAAAGCAGTTGTGAAGAAGGGGATGATCATGACCAAATGCTGACAAGGGAGGAGAAGGAAGCTGAAGATAATTTCCAGAAGGAAGTGAAGATGGAAAAAGAATCCCCTAAGCAAAAAGAGGCAAAAAATCGGGATATGGAGAAAGAGAAAGAAAGAATAGCTGTTGAAAGAGCCATCAGAGAAGCTCGAGAAAGGGCTTTTGCTGAAGCCAAAGAAAGGGCAGGAAGGGCTGCTGCTGAGAAGGTGGCTGCTGCTGCTGCTACAGAAGCTCAGAAAAGGGTGACATCCGAGGCCCGAGAAAGGTTGGAAAATCCTTCCACTCAAGCTAATCATAAGTCAACAGCGGAGAAGGCTTCTTTGGAAGCCAAGTTGAAAGCTGAACGTGCTGCTGTAGAACGAGCGACTGCAGAGGCTAGGGAGCGTGCACTAGAAAAAGCAATGTCAGAGAAGGCAAGAAAAAAGTCTGACAGATCAACAACTGATAAGTTTTCAGGTGCCTCAAGAGATGATGGAGCGACATCTGAAGTGAGTTGGTTTATCAGTCATTCTTATCTAAAAGCATATAGTTTTAATAGCATTTAAGAATTAGTAAGAGTGAGAATTTCCTGCAGGATCAACAGAAAAAAGGTCAGGGTCCTTCCAGCAGTTCATACCCAAGTAGAGGGGCAAATGATGAGTTAGATCAAAGGTGTAAAGATACATTAGAAAGGAATCAACGGACAGCAGACCGAACTGTATGCGTTCTTCTTTAAAGTTTGATTGAGATCTATGTTGACCGATCTAATAAAAATAATTCTTTTGGCAGCCAAAAGCTCTTGCAGAGAAGAACATGCGCGACCTTCTCGTTCAGAAAGAGCAAGCAGAGAGAAATGTAATTGATTTTCCAAAGATTTAGAAATTATCTTGCTGTTATGAATTATGATGAGTTAAAAATCCTTTTCTCACCTCTCAATTTTGAATGGAATTTGGCAGAGACTAGCAGAAACTTTGGATGCTGAAGTGAAGAGATGGTCAAGCGGGAAAGAAAGGAACTTGCGTGCCCTGCTTTCGACGTTACAATATGTATGTAGCTTCTTTTACCGATTTCTAAATTTATTTGCAGTTGGAAACGCTCTTTAAACCTTTTCGGAATAGCTTAGCATGGTGATTGTGTGGATGATAGAGAAATCATTGCATGGCTATCCAAAACTTTCAAAGTTCTATTTACATTGCCTTCAAACAGCAGCACGACTTAAGTTTTATCTCTTTCAAGATGGAATTACGCTAGCGATACAGTTACCGATCATTGTTTCTTGACTACTTATGTTTGAAGGTCAACCACTGGATACTAGTTGTATGTTTAATTCGTTTGTTGTGCATGCAGATCCTCGGCCCTGATAGTGGCTGGAAGCCAATTCCTTTGACAGATCTTGTGCCTACCGCTGCTGTTAAAAAGGCTTACCGTAAAGCCACTCTCTTCGTCCATCCCGACAAGTTGCAGCAAAGAGGTGCAAGCATACAGCAGAAATATACATGTGAGAAAGTTTTTGATCTATTAAAGGTTAGTAACCATTCATGTCTTTTATTTTCTTGTACAATGGTTATCTTCTCACACATGTTTAGATCCATCATCAAGCACAATCTATCATAACACTCCACAAACTTTATAATGGAGATGGTTTTTAGCATTGCATACAACTAGGTTTAGTATTTTACTGCTGGCCCGATCCCCGTCAATTCGACAATGGCTTCAATAAACTAAAACAACGTCGTTTTGTTCAAAATCCTATCTGCCTGCGAGCTGAACCGGGACTAGCTCCACCTGTTGCCAACCCTACATACAACATCCTTATCTTTTGGATCAGTTTTATAAACCTTAACTTAAATTACTTTGATCTCAGGAGGCATGGAACAAATTCAACTCGGAAGAACTATAGTCAGTGGATCTACAAAATTGTTTTGTAATTCTGACTTATATAGTAAATCTACAAAATCATTATCATCATTATCATCACATCCAATCTGAAGTCCCGCAATAAAGTGAAATCTGGAGAGGTCTGATAGTATACAGCCTTATCTTTACATGTGAAAAGCAATCATAGAGATATGATCCAAGTCTCCTCCCCTTTTTAGTAGGTATAGTGTCCTTATTATTGTGATATTAATATATTTAATTTGTAATTATATATATTTTATATGGGATATATTATTATGCATTTTTTGCATATATAAAAAATAATGAATTTAAAAATATGGTAAGAAAAGAAAATGGCATGTGTTGAAGTGTTGGAAAATAAAAGAAATTCTTTTTTTGTATATTTATATAATGTATCAATTTTTTGAAAATGATAAAAAATTCATTATATTCAAAACAAAAAATAGAAATAAATCTCTTCTATTCAAAGTTTGGACATATATGTTAAATTGAAGTCTAAGATATATCAATATCATATTTAGGACACATTGGCTAATTTTTGGGTTTAGAAATTAAGTAATAGTCTGATCTAAAATTCGATTAAATTTTAGGTTATTTTTCAGTTTTCAAGTTATTTTAGATTTTATATTGAATACAAGTTAATTTTTTTAATAAGTTTTGAGTAAGGGTTCTTGAGTTTGAAACTTAATTTTTTAAAAATTTATGTCTAAATTTGAATAATTTGATCTTTATTTAAAATGCTAACTCTAAATTATATTTCAAAATTGACATGATTGTACTTCTATTATTTAAAAATCCTTCTATATAGAAATTGTAACTAAAAATTACAAAAGGACTCGAAATCATCTTAGTTTAGCTCAATTTAAAAACAATGAGTTTAATCTGAATTGATTGGAGTTCGGGTTAGACTTGAATCATTATCATTATTATCATTATGCTTAGTCCGAAATTTCGCAATAAAGTGAAGTGTAGAGAGATTTGATAATATGTAGTCTTGTCCTTATATAATAAAGAGATTGTTTTTTATAGACCCATATTCGGGTTATACTCGAATATTTTAATAAAATATCATATTTTAGATTGACTTTAACCTCTTTTTTTTCAATTTCAAACTAAGCCTGAAGTTGAGCCTTTTCTTTAGACTTTGAATCGAGTTTGGGGTCAAAACTTCATAGCTTGAACATGACTCGAAACTTGAACTTCTTTCATATTAAAATGATGTTAGTTTTGAATGTGTACCAAAAGGATGTTTTACATGTAAAATAAAATTTAGGCTTCATGAATTGAACTAACAAAACAATTCATTTTATATATTGATAAATAATTATTTTTGAATATGTTAAAATCTAGTCAGGTTTGTTGTATGACTTGAGTTCGCTTAGACTATTGTCATCTCTAATTTTAACTAATTAATGAGTTGAATGTTAACCAATATATCATAACGTATAAGTGAAGGTGTGCTTGTTTGGTGGGTACGAAGAGAGAGGAATGGATATGGAATAAAAAATAAAGCTTGGTAAAAAAACTATGGTTGAGTACTTATATTTTCATTCTTAGTTTTTGGACATTGCTCTATTCCTCTCGATTATGAGAGAAATGAGAGTCATTCCTCGTATATTTTAGCGCACGTTTATTATTAACGACAGTCCAACGTTTTTCTTTATTTGTCTCCCTCTTTTATTGCTCTCTAATGCCTTTTGTTTTTCAATATAATAGCTTTGCCACCATTATTTATTCCTATCTTATGACCCACAATCATGCGTGATTTTTTCTGGTTGAGTAAGGTTTGGTATTTTTTAATATTATTATTTATTTATTTATTACAATATAATTCATTCATTAATTAAAATATTGTAATTAATTAATTAATTAAAATATAATAAATTAATAATTACAATACAATTAATTAAAATATAATTCATTCATTAATTAAAATATTATAATTAATTAATTACATTATTTTTAATTATAATTATTTAATTAATTAAAATATAATTAATTTTTATTTCTTAATATTTTTTACAAATCAACCACTATAATCAATGGTAATTTCTCTTAACCAATCATCATAATTATAATGATAATATCCATTTTCATTTCCTATTACCATTATTCTATACGAACTAACCGCCTCATGAGTTTCAATGGCGAGAGTGGCAATACTTGCAAAAAGTGGACAGTTGATGTTCTATTATAGACAACAACAAAAAATGTGGAGAAATCCAAATAAGTAGACTTAGAATATGAATTTGTTCATATTCCAAGCATATTTGAAAATTTCAAAATAGTTTATTTAGCAATATTAAGCAATGGTTAAATACCTAACTCGTTTAGCTGGTTTAATCATGAAAATTTTAAATCGGTTTAATTTACTTTAATAATCTTTATTGTAAAAAACTGATTAGTTTATTAATTAGTCGATAAGTTGTTTCGTAAATTAATCAAGTTTTATTAATAAAAATAAATAAATAAATTTTTATTTAACATCTTTTTTTAATTAAACTTTAAATTTCTTGGTAAGTAAGATTAGTCTTCTTCAATCATATTTAAATTTTTTTAATTTTATTTAATTTTTAACCAATTTTATGACGGTGTAATACTGATTAAATTTTTTAAATTTTAAACCTTTTATTTTGCCAGTTCAACTTACCGTTTAATTTTTAAAACATTAATTTTAAGTTTGGACCAAACTTAGATTTAAACAAGCTCATTAAAAGTATAAAGACAAGATAATTATGGTTAGTTATATATATGGGAATATTGCCATTTCTATACCCAAAGTTTGTCCAAATTTAAATTCAAACAAAACCGGAAAAGACCAATTGGGATTTTGAATCATTTTTCCATCCTTAATTTTAGTAACCGTACATATAGGACACCTCCTAATAAAGAAAATAAATACTAATAATTTAAAAACTTAATCGGTTCTGTCGATTTAATTGTAAAAACTTATAACCTTTCAACTTTTCAGTTCGATTTTTAATTTTCTAGTTCGATTTACTTTAATAACTCTTTTTGTTAAAAAATATCATTTTATTAATTAATTGGTTAATTTTTGTAAATTGGTAAGTTCTTATAAATTAAAATAAACTAATTAATTTTTATTTAACAAGATTTTTTTAATTAAACTTCAAATTATTCGATGGATAAGGACAGTTCTTTTCAATTATATTTCAAAATTTTAATTTTGTTTAATTTTTAGTTAATTTTATGATAGTTTAATACGATTGAACCTTTTAGATCTTAAACCTCTTATCTTACTGGTTTAACTTTTATAACCCTATTACGAAGGAAGCAAGGTATGATCCATTTGCATTTAATTTTCGTCCAATATTCCTATTGTTCTATCCATTGCAAGCTTACAAGATCTGATAAACCAGTTCCTGCTCAATTTCATTAAATCTTATCCGCATGAAGCTACAAATGTGTGCATAAAGTAGACTGCAACACCATTGAAGCATCCATAGTGGATTTGGTGTGTCATAGAAGACATGGAAAGTGACGAAATTAAAAGAGAGAGAGAGAGAGAGAGAGAAGAATCTTTAGAGGCAATTTCCTAATTTGGCACGAATATGGCTAATTGATGACAGGAAGGTCCTTGGAAACTCCTTGTGCAAGTTGCAGGTTTTCAGAAGCTTGTTTGCCGGTATCAGGAAGAGGAAGGTCGTGTGAAAGAGGAATTAGTCCCTTTGCTCTGCATGTTTCTACAGCTCCAACGAACATATCTTCAAGACTGTATTTAAACTTAAACCCCATGTCCGTAAGCTTCTTGGAAGAGAAAACAACCCTCATTAAGTTCTCATCTACATCTTTGAACCTGTGGACATAAGTTAGATTACCAATTAGTCGGTAAAACCTAAAAGAGAGAAGAAGTATCAGGTTCAAGTTCAGGTTCAGGGGCTTTACTTCGTTGGAACGTTGTACTCAGGGTACTTCTCTTTAAGCAATTTTGCAAGGTCATGAATGTTGGCATCGTGAGAGGAGCAAATGTACCGTCCTTTTGCCTCAGGATTCTCGAACAAATATATGTGAGAAATGCAGAGATCGTCCAAGTGGATGTAATTGCCTTGCTTTATGATCCCATAATGAGATTCATTTCCTGTGATGAAGAATGTATCAGTAACTTGAAGAAGACCAGTTCTCTGTTACATCAAGAACCCTGGGTGTGAACATATATACCAGTAATGAGTGAAAGTGCAGTTATGAGACTTGGGGGCATGGAAGACATGATAAAAGGACCAACAACCAGAGTTGGTATGATTGTGATGAGATCAATGTTGTTTTCTTTAGCAAATTTCCAAGCTGCTTGCTCTGCCAGAGTCTTGGAGACGAAGTACATCTGTTTTTTTTTTCATGTAAATTTCCAGGTTAGCAGCTAGATTGATAGATATGTTAGTGACTATCAGAATTACATGTCAGGATTTAGAAATGGAACTTGTTAAGTTCCAGGTTAGTAACAAGATCAATAGATACATCTCAGGATTTGGAAGTGTTGCTTGGTAAGTTCCAACATGTCAGGATTTGGAAATGGAGCTTGCTAAGTGCCAGGTTAGCAACAGATATGATTAGTGACTATCAGAACTAACATGTCAGAATTTAGAAATGGAACTCTATTAAGTTCCAGCTTAGATGCCAGATCAGTAGATATGATTAGTGATTCATTATAAGAACCATGTCAGCACTTGGAAATGGAGCTTGTTACAAACTCACCCAGCCTGTCATTTTTACGGACTGAACGAACTCCAAATCACACCAACAGTTCTCATCATAAACTGGTTTTTTGTGTTCTTCAACGTCCACAGTTCCTGCAGACGAAGTGAACACTATCCTCCGTACTGTCTTTGCCTTAACGCATGCTTTCATGATATCCAGTACTCCATTAATGGTCGGTTTTATGACTTCATTCTGCATAAGGATAAGAAAGGAGGAGGATTAATTCTGATGTGATTGATCCACAACTTCATCTCTGAGGATTTCTTGAGAAAATCGTATCAGCAAACTCAAAAGAACCACTAATTAAATGAAAGTTCCCACTAAATGCCAGAATCTTCAGTCACAAACTCTGCAACTTGGAAACTTAGTGCTGCACATTAGAAGAGAGCAGACATGTGACGGGGACAAAATATTGCTGTCCCAACAAAATGGGAACTCACACAACCGTAAACTCTTTCCATTTTTTGTTTTTCCTATGCAATTCATTCAAGACTCTCCTTAATAAGAATTCTAACCTCAGGATCCTTGGACTCGAAGTCCATGGGCGTGGCAACATGGAAAACTCCTGTGCAACCTTGAATTGCTTCATCGAAGCTTCCTTCCACAGAGAGGTCAGCTTTCCACAGGGTCAAGTTGGTCTTAGCCTTTGGCAGCTCTACTAAATGCTTCACCTTCTTAATGTTATCTTAACAATTCAAAACAGAGTAGAATCATAAACGAAGAACAGAGTACAAACTACAAAACTATATGGTGAAAACTAGGAGTCAAACCAGGGTCTCGCACGGTGGCTCGAACAATATAGTCTTGCTCTAGCAATCTCATGATCAGCCATGATCCAATGAACCCTGAGGCACCAGTAACACATACGATCTTGGCTTCTGATCCCATGATAATATTCCGGAGAAAGTTATGAATCTTACTGTTTCAAAAACAGAGTAAAACCAGTTGTATTGTGATGAGTGCTAATCAAATATATATATATAAACAAAATTCCATTTCCGTATCTAACACGTTCACATTCTTAGTTAAACCTCCCCATCACGTGACAACCTAACCGGGGCTGAACGTGCGTGATGTGTAGTTGCGGCTGAACTTCATGCTGTCAAAGACTGGGACTTGTCCTGGCGCCCTTTTTGACCTTTCAGAGCATGCATACTATCTAATTGGACCGCATTCGAGTAAATTGCGCCTCGAGCCTAATTTTTCCAAAAGGCCCGGAAGCCCAGCTACTCATGCCAGGCAATAGGGCTTAAGTCGGACTTGAGCTCAGGCTGTCTAGGCACGACTCGACTCTAGGCCTAAAAATAATAAGGAAAACAACTTCAATTTTGTTTGGCCATGTCGAATTGAGCCTCGGGCCTAATTTTTTTAAAACATCGAGCCTTAAATTAGGCTTGAACTTGGGCTATCCAGGCTCGACTCAGGCCGAGACCTAACGACTATAAGAAAAATATAGTCATTTTTGACTAGCCACCTTGAACTGAGCCTCGACCCTAATTTTTTTCTAAATCTTAGGCCTCAAATCAGGCTTGAGCTTAGGCTATCCAAACCTGACTAAGTTTAAGGCCTAACAACTATAAAGAAAACTGTGTCATTTTACAAAAAATGATATTATTTTCTATTTTATTTAAAAATAAAAAATTAGTCGAGTCAAACTTCAGCTCGAGCCTAGACATAAGTTGTCAAGTCTAGCTCGGACTTGGGTGAGCTCGGCCCTGTCCGACCTATTATCATCTCTAATAATAATAAGTTAAATTGAGCTTGGATCACCAATGGTCTAGAGATGACTTAAAATTCGATTTAATTAAGACTCAAACAATCTAAACTTCATTTGATTTAAATTTAAAACAAGCATCCTTTGATCAATTCATTAATCAATTTTATCATCTTTAATCCAAATTTTATATATAATTCATTTTATTCTTTCGTCACTTTATAAAGCATTCACACTATTTAATTTGTCCGGATTTAAGTGAACTTATGAGTTTTATTTAAGGATAATAATAAGTTGAAGTAAGTCTCAAGCTATTTACGATCCAGACTTGACATGAAATGCAGCTACCTTAAATTTAAAGTGACTAAATTTGAGTTAATCGAAGTTAAAATTACATTATTTTAACATCATTTATCAAAATAATGAATCTATTATTTATATTTTTTAATCTTAATTTTATATATAATTCGTTTTATTCTTTTGTTTCTTTCCTAAACATATCTACTAACCTTTCAACTTGGAAATAAAAAAATTAAAGTCAGGAGGTTAGGTGGCTTAGAATTAGAGGGGTTGGTATTTGTAAGGGAATGTATTGTTAGTTAATATGATTTTGGTACTCAGTGGGTCCTCTGTACTTGTCAATAATAGAAAGTTGATGCTGAAATCTATAGAATTCTTGTATTTGAGCAAGACCCTCCAATCATCTTCTACCACGAGTCTTTAATTAGTTTGGAAAGAAAGGAATGGTAAGGAATGGAAAAATATGGTTGGTAATATATTATTATTAGATAAATATCATTTTTATATCTTTTTTAAGGCAATACTTCAAACTTAATATAGTGAAGGATAAAAGTTATATCCATTTTTATTTTTCGCAATATTCATTATAATTTTTTTTACTATTCTATCAAGTGTACCAAACACACCTTCAATTTTTCTTTACTATGATTTCGTTGTTAGACCCAATAGGTCTCAACTTAGGTACTTGCTTTAAAGTTCAATTGAGATCGATAAAATATATATTTTAATTTAGAAATTTAAAATAACATCATTTTCTCTAAAAAGATATTATTTCACTTTAGAATTTAAAGCTTTCAATCGGATAACTCGAGCTCAATTTCATCATGAAATTCAAAATATTAAAAAAGACAAAACTTGAATTTAACACAAAACTCTATCATTCGAGTCATTGACTTTAGACTAAACCAAATTAAATCAGGTCGTATTGTGTTATTTTTGTCAAATCTAATTGTATTTTTTAATGTTATATTTGATTAGAAGTTTATTAATGGAATATAATTGAATATAATATTATTTCATTGTTTGAGATGAGGATTTATAATGTAATAGAATGAAATGAGATGGAATATAAAATTTTCATATTACATCTCATTTCATCCTAAATAGTAAAAATGAAAAATCTCCAATTTTGGAAATTTAGAATGGAATGTAAAATGATAAATAACTTTACAGTATATTACACTATAAACCCTTCATCCAAACATCATTTCACTATATTATAAAATGAACCCTTCTATCTTTCTCAAACAATAATTTTCTAATATCACATTTATTTACATTTCATTCCGTTATAAATCATTCCGTTCTATTCTATTTCATTTTATTATATTAAAAACCTTACATCCAACTAAACATAGCCTAAGTAGTGTAGTCGAGTGATGCATAAACACAATTTTTTAAAAGCAAAAGAAAATTAAACTTTTGTTTTAATAAGGAGGAAATTGTATTCATCGTTTTTTATATTGGATAAATCTTTAAATATAAGTATTAAAAATTTATAAGTAGAGCTTTCTCACATAAAAAATAAAAATATATATAATATGAATTATAATTTATTACTTTAAGATTTTACGTTGAAACATTGCGTCCCTAATTATATACAAAGTTATTTAAATTTCATTAATTTCTCTTTAATTCTTTCAAAATTCTTTATTTATATCATGGTTAAGTTGGCGAATTATGATACTTTGCCAACGAATATAATTAATAAATTTAAACATGATAAATGAAAATTAATGAAAATATTAGTTATGAGTTGATAGAGAGTAAATCTTTTTTCACGTTAAAAATATATAAAAATAAAATAAAATCTGTAAAAAGATAAATTTTATTATCAATGAGACTTCTAATATAAACTTAAACTATAATATTGAAAATTCTTTTAAATTTTCTTTCATAAAGATTAGACCTCAAAATTACTAATGTCGGTGACACTTTAGTACACATTAAATGGCCAGCTACTCATGCCAAGCGATAGGGCCTTATGTCGGACTTGAGCTTGGGCTGTCTGGGCCCGACTCGACTCGAGACCTAACAATAATAAGGAAAACAACTTCATTTTTGTATGGCCATATTGAATTGAGTCTTGGGCCTAATTTTTTAAAACATCGAGCCTCAAATTAGGCTTGAGCTTGGGCTATCCAGACCCGACTCATGCCGAGACCTAACAATTATAAGAAAAATAAAGTCATTTTTTACTAGCCACTTCGAACTGTGCCTCGAGCCTAATATTTTTCAGAAACTCAGCCCTCAAATCTGGCTTGAACTCAGGCTATCTAGGGCCGACTAAACCTAAAGCCTATCAACTATAAAGAAAACAGTGTTATTTTACCAAAAATGACATTTTTTATTTGTATTTAAAAATAAAAAATTAGGTTGATTGAGCTCAGGCCTAGACATAAGTTGTCAAGTCTAGCTCGGACTTGGGTGAGCTCGGCCTTGTCTAACCTATTGCCATCTCTTCTAATAATAAATCAAATTGAGCTTGGATCATCGGTGGTCTAGACATGACTTAAAATTCAATTCAACTGAGACTCAAACAATCTAAAATTCAATTGATATAAATTTAAAACAAGCATCCTTTTGATCATTTTTATCATCTTTAATCCTAATTTTATATATAATTCATTTTATTATTTTGTCACTTTATAAAGCATTCACGCTATTTAATTTGACCTGGTTAAAGTGAACTTATGAGCTTTATTTAAGGGTGATAATAAGTTGAAATGAGTCTCAAGCTATCTATGATACAAACTTGACCTAAAATGTAGCTTATCTTTTACTTAATCAATCTAAAATTTGAGTTAATCGAAGTTAAAACTACATTATTTTAATATCATTAATCAAAATAATGCATTTTTTATTTTTAATCTTAATTTTATAAATAATTCGTTTTATTCTTTTGTTTCTTTCCTAAACATATCTACTAACTTTTCAACTTGTAAATAAAAAATTAAAGTGAGGAGGTTAGGTGGCTTAGAATTAAAGGGGGTTGGTACGTGGTACTTGTAAGGGAACGTATTGATAAGAATGTGTTAGTTAATATGATTTTGGTACTCAATAGGTCCTCTGTACTTGTCTATAGAACTCTTGCATTTGAAGAAGACCCTCCAACCAATTTCTACCATGAGTGTTTCATTTGGTAAGGAATAAAAAGATGGTTCGTAATATATTATTATTGGATGAACAATATTTTTACATTTCTTTTTGGGGCAATATTTCATAGCTCTTTAATATAGTAAGGAATAAAAGTCATATTTATTTCTATTACTAGCTATATTCATTATAATTTTTTTACTATTCCGCCGAGAGAATCAACACACTCTCAATTTTTCCTTTACTATGATTTCTTTATTACAGTGATTAGGACCGAATCGGTCTCGGTTTAGGTACTTACTCTAAGGTTCAATCAAGTCCGATATGATTTCACTTTAGAATTTAAAGTTTTAAATTGGATAACTCGAGCTCAATTCTATCATGAAACTCAAAATATTGAAAAAGAAAAAAACTCGAATTTAACAAAAAACTCTATCATCAGGGTGCATTAACTTTAGACTAAACCAAACCATATTAAGTCGTAATATGTTATTTTTGTCAAACCTAATTGCATTTCTCTGAGGATATGTTTAGTTGGGAGTTTATTAATGAAATAGAATGGAATGTAATAATATCTCATTGTTTGGGAGGAAAATTTATAATAGAACATAATTGAATGAGATGGAATAGAAGGATTTCATATTATATCTCATTCCATCATAAACAGTAAAAATGAAAAACATCCGATTTGGGAGGTTTAGGATGAAATGTAAAATGATAAATAACTTTACACTAAATTATATTATAAACCGTTTATCCAAACAATATTTCACTATATTACATTATGAACCCTTCCATCCCTCCCAAACAACAATTTTCTAATATTACATCTATTTATATTTCATTCCATTCCATTATATTCTATTCCATTCCATTCTATTAAAAGCCTTACATCTAACTAAACATAGCCTAAGTAGTGTAATTGAGTGATGCATAAACAAAATTTTTTAAAAGAAAAAGAAAATTAAACTTTTGTTTTAATAAGGAGGAAATTGTATTCACCGTTTTTAATATTGGATAAATCTTTAAATATAAGTATTAAAATTTTATAATTAAAGTTATCTCATATAAAAAGTGATAAAAAATATATATAAATGAATTATAATTTATTACTTTAAGACTTTACGTTGAAATATTGTGTCCTTAATTATATACAAACTTATTTAAATTTAATTAATTTATCTTTAATTCTTTCAAACTTCTTTATTTATATCATAGTTAAGTTGGTGAATTATGATATTTTGCCAATGAATATAATTAATAAATTTAAACATGATAAATGAAAATTAATGAAAATATTAGTTATGAGTTGATAGAGAGTAAATC
>JANVCL010000006.1:2031253-2050624 GCA_026546855.1 Erythroxylum incrassatum | reverse complement strand
CCCTTTAATTTCTCTCACATCTTAATTACACATATTATATATTTAAAACACTTTAACATGTAATTAATAAGGATATATCAGATATTTCATTAATTTTCTTAATAAACGTGCATTTTTTTAAAACGACTCTTATTATGAATCGGAGGGACTATTAAACAACGGTGGAAACTTTCGACCCAAAAAAAACGGTGGAAACTGTGTTTCGTTCACATGATCTCCGTAATTTACTGCCAAAAATGGTGGCTGTGGCGGAGGAGACAGGAGAGTGGTTCACATGTGGGGGCACCCAAAGCTCAAAAGGACTAACAAGCGTCACCTTTATTAGGATTTTTCTTTATTTTTGTTTTATTGAAAATACAAAAACTCATTATTTTTGTTATTATCTTTGATATTGACAGAATAAAATTTACACAAAGAGTATATATATTTATTTGATAAAAAATAAAGTAATGATTTTTAAAAATATTAAACTATACATAACCTGTGTAAAAAAATTAAATAAATCACATGTAAATTATCCTTAATTCAAAATTAGTGTATTTAAAATTGAAAAATTCAACCTAACCTAATTAGAAGTTATAAAAACTTAAAAATTAAAACAAAATCTAATATTAAATTTATATCATATTTAAATTCTACACAAGTTCAAGTTACGGAGACAGTCTCTTTGTAAAAATACAAGAATAAGGCTACGTACATCATAACCCTTCTCAGGCCTACGGAGACAGTCTTTTTGTAAAAATACAAGAATAAGGCTACGTACATCATAACCCTTCTCAGGCTTTTACAAAGCAGAAAGTTTTGTGTATTAGATACATTAAACTTTTAAGCTTAAAATTAATCAGACATTAAATTAAAATTAGTTGGTGAGTATAATGGAAAGTGGCTCACCAATACCACCATTGTTACTCCACTTTGGATAGATTTTGAGCCAACCAACTCCATTTTTTGAATTAATTAATAATTATTATTTATAAGTGAATTAAATAAGCTTTTACAAGTATAAAGATTTCAATTATTTTAAATAATTATTCAATAAACTTACAAATTTAAATCAAACAATAATAATTACAATAATTAGTGAAAATCTCGTTAAAGTACAGAGTTTAAAAAAGTCTAATAGTACGTAACTTTACTCTTATCTAATAAAAAGATTATTTCTAATAGACCCATATGTAATGCAAAATATTGATACATTCTAATGAAATTTAAATTTAAATTTATAATATAAAATTTAAAAACTCATCAAATTTCAATTCAAAACTTAATTATAACTTTTAGAATTTTAAGTCAATATAAATAAATGAAATAACTTTTAATAAATAATCTAATAAACAATAAACAATTTATATTTTTCTCAATTATTGCTTCTTCTTCTTAAAAAAAACAGAGCGCTTTGGAGTTCGGACAGGTGGGTGTTATTTTCAAGGTCACAGTCATGTTTCCTGAATGCCCTTAACAGCGCCTGGACATGCGCTAAATTTGCGGTGGACTATTATGAATCAACAAAGTTAAAAGCTTTTCAACTAATCCAAACGAAAAAGATATTAAAAACTATTCTTTTATTTTATATAATAGCTTTTGGAAATTTGTCATTAAATCTTACGATAAAGTTTTTTTTAACCATAAATCACAGATTTAAGTTATAAAAATAGTTTCTTTATAAAATTATAAAAAAAGTTGCTTGTATTACGACCTCCTCAGATTCTCGTAGAGCAGGAAGCCTTATATACTGGATACGTTTACTATATCCTTGACATGTCATTACGTATACTACTTATTCTTTGAATACATATTAGATAAATTATCAAGGACATATTATAATTTGCAAATTAATGATTAAAAATTGTAACTAATTTTAGTGATGATTAATGGATATTATTATCATAGATAGTAAATTATTAATTTAAGTAAAATAAGATTTTACTTATTTAATAAGAATAGTCATTCAATTTTAGTAATTATTAATGGTTATTATTATTATTATTATTATTATCATAGATGGTAAATTATTAATATTTTAATAAATAAAAAGTACTTATTTAATAAGAACAGTCGTTATTGACCATTAAATGTTGGTTATGTAGTCGATTGCAGTGATTTACATTGTGAATTGTACCTTTCAACTTCTTAGATTGGAAGAGTCACAGAGAAACTATTCCTTTGAGCTTACCAGGCAATCTTTTAAAGCTTATTACTTTGCCACCTAATGAAGGTAAGTGTTGTACTATATTCTGCTTTCTGTGGTTCTCATCAACTGTCCAAGACCTTTTGTCACCATTTCACTCGTATGTCTTTACAATGGACATTAATGGCAATACTGTCTGTTTTTATTTCTGATATAATCTCTTTTTATGGCAGAATTAATCTGTGAAAAGCTTATGCAGTAATGGGTCAATAAACGCAGTTGTTGCTGAAGAAAATAGAGGAAGTGTCATTTTTGGCCTCTCCACTCATTTCATAAACAGTTAATAATTGACAGCCACAATCTACTTCCAAGCACTTATTATCTCCTGGAAGAACTTTAAATCTGCTAAAAACTCTGGAGTGAGTTCATTACATTGCTGGTTTTTCTGATTTAAGAGGAAGGAGAAAAATGAGAAAGATGAAGCATTTGGGACTGTTCCTCTTCCTGGTTCTTCTCGCTCAAGAGCATGGGATATTTCATCAAGTGAAAGGAGATGATGGGTTCATAAGTGTCAGAGGAGTGCACCTTATGTTAAATGGAAGTCCATTTTATGCAAATGGATTCAATGCCTACTGGCTCATGTATTTTGCAGCTGACCCTTCTCAGAGAAACAGAGTCACGTCTGTCTTCGAAGAAGCCAGAGCGCATGGCCTTACTCTTGCACGAACTTGGGCTTTCAATGATGGTCAAGATAGGGCTCTTCAATCCTCACCTGGCTCTTACAATGAACAATCTTTCCAGGTCAATATTTACTCTTTTTTCTTTTTACGTGTTTCTGATTTCCTCTGTTTTTCCATGATCTGGTTTTGCTCTGTTCTGTTATGTTTCTGAAATGCTCTGCTCACACTTTCATTCAAAAAGGGGTTGGACTTTGTAATATCTGAAGCAAAGAAATATGGGATTAAGCTGATTCTGAGTTTAGTGAACAACTATGAGAACTTTGGAGGTAAAAAGCAGTATGTGAACTGGGCAAGAAATCAAGGGCAGTCTGTTTCTTCTGATGATGATTTTTTCACCAACTCCGTAGTGAAAGCCTGTTACAAGAATCACATCAAGGTGACTCATTTCTCTTCTATATCCTCTGTTTCTTTTTCTCTATCTACTCCTTTTCTTTATTTTAATGGATGGTTTCTCTTCTTCTGTTCTGTTTTCACTCACCCTGAGACTACATATAAACAGCTCTTTCAGAAAAATAATTGTTGCAACTGTCCCTTAAGGACTTGGTAGAAATTTTATGTAGTGATTAAAAGTTTGTTTCTTGTTCCTTGTTTCATAGACTGTCCTCACAAGGCGTAACAGCATCACAGGAGTTACTTATAAAGATGATCCCACAATAATGGCCTGGGAGCTTATGAACGAACCCAGATGCACCTCAGATCCATCAGGAAGAACCATTCAGGTTTTGACGTTAACAGTTTTTTGCATTTGATTTCCATATAATTATTCCATTTTCATCACATTTCTGGTTGATGTTGCCACTAAAAAGAACCTATTATGGTGAATCATTCATTTCAATTGCATGAGCTTCTCTGTTACGATCGGAAATACACAAAATATGATAAAAAGATGATATCTTTTTGAATTTTCTCGAATCTGTGACAGAATTGGATTACAGAGATGGCTTCCTACTTGAAATCCATAGATGGGAACCATTTACTAGAAGCTGGATTAGAAGGGTTTTATGGACAATCATCATCTCAAAAACAGCAGTACAATCCCAACTTTCAGATAGGAACAGACTTCATAGCCAACAATCAGATTCCTGGAATCGACTTTGCAACAGTTCACTCCTATCCTGATCAATGGTAATCACTGGAAAAACATTGGAATCCTGTGATTATGTGTTTGTACTCTTAAATTAAAGATTTTTTTTGGTCATGAACAGGCTAACAGATTCAAACGATCAGGCCCTGGAAACTTTCCTGAACAACTGGGTTGGCAATCACATCCATGATGCTCAAAACACGCTTCAGAAACCAGTACTCTTTGCAGAATTTGGAAAATCTTCAAGAACTGCGAATTACAATCAGAGAGACCAGTTGTTTGATACCATCTACTCAGCAATCTACTCTTCTGCTAGTGGTGGAGGTGCAGCTGCAGGTGGCATGTTCTGGCAGTTGTTTACTGAAGGAATGGACTCGTTCAGAGATGGGTACGAGGTTGTCTTCAGCGAGAACCCTTCAACAGCTAACCTCGTAGCTGCTCAGTCCCAAAAGCTTAACAAGATTCGGAAGATGTTTGTTAGGCTGCGAGACATTGAGAAGTGGAAGAAAGCAAGACTTAGTAGTGATACGAAGAACCGAAAGAGTTTGAAGTAGAACATTGGCGATATCAAGCATTATACTATGAAGCAAACCGAGGATTTTACTTGTCTATTAGGAGAAAATTACTACTAATACAGTTTGTCTATATAAGATCGAACTCAAACCTGAGCTTTGGGGATTTCTCGTCCCCAAGTTGTCTACAAATTCTAATGTTCATGGAACACAAAGTACTTTTAACTAGTATTTGGAAGTGAAAGCTAAAGACTTGTTTGTTTAATTTAGAAAAAAAAAACATTGTTTAATTAAGTTTCTATTTTTTAAATTTTTGCTTCTCATCATAATCTAATTTATCATTAATTAAATATATGCTATTTAAATATTTAATATGTTATTTATTCTTAATAATTATGATTGATGTAATTTAATTATGATTATTATTTAATAAATATATTTTAAATTTAAGGTAAAGACATAGACTTCTTATATAATTTAAGAAATAAAAAAATCCCTAATCTTTAAATTTCTTGAAAAAAATTATCCTAGTTTTTAATTTTTTCAAAAAATTTCACTCTCATACTTATAAAAATAAAGGTGAAATATATCGACATGAATATTATATAAAGACTAATCAAATGTTATTCATACGGTAGGTCGATTCAACTATTAAACTCGACTTTGAATTAATTCAATTCATAATTTAAGATAATTGTAACAAATTATTGATTTGAGTTATTATCCAACAAAAAATTATTAGTTTGAGTTGAGTTTAACCTAGACTCAGTTGACGAAACTCAGTGGACTAACTCTGTGCTAGCAGCTACGGTAATATAAAGGATGCAAGCGTATCCAGAATGATTGGGTGTAAAGCGTTTGTAGGTGGGTTTTTCTTTCATTTTTCAAGAATCGGGATAGCAGACCCAAAGTTATGGAGCTTGGGTGTGGTTCTTTTGTCGAAATAGAATGACCTTCCTTTTTCGTCTTTTTCTTTTTATTTATTATTTATTGTTAATATTATAAAATGATAACGGATAGAAGCCAATTTTCCTTTTTGGATGTTTCGATAAAATGATTTGAATTTAAGAATTCCGTTGAATCTAAGATACAAATAGTGAGTTTGCATTGTGGTAGAAAAACATGTATATATAATATGAGGTATTAACGTTCATTCTCTTAATTGAATTGCAATTAAACTCGGCCCAAGGAGTTTGGCCCTAACGGGTCATAAGCCGAACTTGGGGCAGGATTGTCCAGCCTGACTTGCACAAAGCTTGACCGAAAGTGACAAAACAAAGTCGTTTTTTTTATTTTAAAAAAAGTTTAATAACTTGATTGTGCAACCCCCAGTCGAGCCGGGTCATGAGCATAGCTGCCCCCAACTAGCCCATATTTGAGTCCGACCTGACCCGTTGGATAGGTCCGGCCAATTGCCAAACCTATTATTATCATCACCTTCAATTTAAAGCCTTTTCAGCAAGAATTCAAATGATTATTGCCCAAAAAAAGAAAAATTCAAAAGACAAGAATCGTAAGCCCATGAAATCGAAACCACAAAAGAACCAATCCAAGTTCCATCTGAATATACAAAAGCCCAAAGACCACAAATTTTTTGAGCAACCTCATCTTCATCATCACATCTTGACATCTCTGTGCCTCTCTCTCCACATACAGACAAAAACAAAAAAAATGGCGCTTCGTCTAACCAACACCTTCCTCCAAATCAACCAACGTCCATCTTCTTCACTGCTGCCGTTAAAGAAGGTAACTTTAAGTCCAAATCACGAAACCCAATTGATAAATTTTCATCCTTTTGATGATTTGTGCTTTGCCTGTTGGATTTTAGGCGAAAGTTGGTGCTGTTGCAGGAAATTACGGAATGCAAGTGAGTTGCAGGAAAAAGGATATACACCCGGAATTCTACCCCGACGCGAAAGTGTATTGCAACGGCGAGCTTGTGATGACCACCGGTGGGACTCAGAAAGAGTACGTGGTTGATGTGTGGTCCGGCAACCACCCGTTTTACCTCGGAAACCGCTCGGCTGTGCTTGTCGACGCCGACCAAGTGGAGAAGTTCCGCAAGAAATTTGGAGAGCTGTCTCAGATTATGGAAATCCCTGTTCTTAAAGGAGAGATTGTGATTCCTTCTAGGCGCAAACCAGCCGGAAAAGGCAAGAAGAAGTAGAGAGAAGACAATGTGGATGGATCCCTGGTTTGGAGGTAGTTGAGGGTTTTGTTCATTGGTTTGTTAGTTATCCGGTGTTTGTAATTTGACATGCTAGTGTTTGATGAAATGCTTATATGAATATGATTAGTGCTTGAAGTGTTCTACTTGAAGCTTGTAATACTACAATTGCTTGATTCATATATGTATAAGTCACTAAGAATTGTAACCAAGGAGGATTAAGATAAAGTAAATATATTTGAGTTCCAAAATTTTCGAAGGGAACCAAAAAGTGTGATGGATTGGACATAATGTAACTATATCTTTGTGCTTGGACTTCGTTTCACGGTATTAATTACATGTTAGTAGATAAGATACCTTATGTTCAAAGCATTTCCTATGAAGTAGAGTGGATTGGACAAGGACTTCTATAGACTGGGTTCTAAGTATTTTGTAAAACATTGTGAAAGGAAATCCTTGATGTTTTTGAATAGGATACTATCTTTAACCTGCCTTCTCGATATCCACAAGCTTGATTTTTGATTAAGTGCACTTTCAGATACGTTTCCTTGCCCCTTTGACTTATCTATGCTATTCTCTTGGTCCTTTTTGTTGTTCCGCTGGTTCCTTGGGCAAAAGATGCGTTAGATTCCAATGTGTTTGCTTTCAAACTTGCAAACGGTGTTGGTGTTTCTTCAGGTGAAAACACTTTGATGACAAAGATGGATCGCCATTCTCTATTTTAAAGGGAGACGGTGTGTAATCTGGGAAGCTGAACTATCCTGATGGTTGATTGTTGCAAGTTGTGAAATTTGTCTTAGTGGATAATGGGTTGCGCTGACTTTTACTGAGTGTAGGGTGGGGACTTGGGGTATCACTTTTCTTCCTCAAATATTAATTTTGTCTTGGGGTGAGTTTAGTTTAATGAATTCCTGGAAGTGTCCCTGAATTTCTAGGCGATTTCTCTAAATTTCTGCTCTGGATAGTGTGGAGATACTTCTTATAACGATAAGCCGAAGGATTGAGATTGAAACTTCGCGAAGTTATGAATGTTGCTTTCCCTGCAGAGTTTAGAGAAAATTGCAACTATGAACTTCCATATCTTGCTTCTTCTGTTTTGAATCATGTTGTCAAGCACTCGGATTAGCACATGAAATATCAGGAATGTGCAAAATCCTGAGAACTGGGCGTGTCAAGCTCTGCTCATTGTACCTTTCCCAGGATGCAGAAGTCAGAATTACTACAGAAATTCTGCTGCAGTCTCCTTCTAATGTCTTTCTTCTATTGGTACCACCACTGAGAAATAAAAATCCTGGTCACAACTTTCGTGGAAGTTCAATGCAAGGGCAGGTCCTTGCATGGATCCACACAAGGGATATAGTCAAAGATTAGAAGAGCAAGCTTGACGTCCAGGATACCTGGAAACAATTTCTGATCTCCATGAGACCTCGCAATAGGATTCAAACTCAGATGAAGTATTCACCATCTGTTATATAAAATGAATCTTATAAGATTCATCTTATAATAATCTCAATGAATCTTATGAATCTTATAAGAATCTTATAGGATCTTCAAGAAAATCTTCGATTTTTACCAAAAGTAACAAAAGTAGAAGCAAAGAAACATCAGATTGGAAGTCTTGTTCCTAACGTGATGAACATCCAAATATCATCAAAATTGGATCTTACAAGATGGGATTCATAATAGGTAAATCTCACGTCTCCTTGGCTTCTTTGACACTGCATATAATGCCAGACTCCTATACCCTCTAAGAACAGTAAACAGACCTTCATAAGATTAAACTTTTTTTTTTGAAAGGTAAAAGAAACTTTCATTAACCATATAAATGAGTTAAATAAGGTGGGATAAATATCCAAACTTTCAAACGAGAGAAATTGCAAGATACTATAGCAAGTTCATGAGCTCTTACGTACATTTCCTCGTCAATTAATCCAAACAATAGAAATATTAGAATTACTTTCCAACATTAATTGGCAATCCTTAATAATTCCCTCAAACTCTGAATGATCTTCTTGGTGTAATTTAATGGCTAGCACTACAAGTTGAGAATCAGTAAAGATACTCCCCACATGTTGCATGTTGTTAACCGTCCAAATAAGAGCCTGTCGAATTGCTAAGGCCTCCGCCACTAACGCTGAATATAGACCATCAAACAATCCAGAAATTGCATGTTGAAAGAGGCCTTCAAAGCTCTCAATGATAAAGCCAAACTCCTATGTTCCCATACTCTGAAATCTTGCCCCGTCGGCAAAATATGTCATTCATCCAAGCTATCTGCTGCACTTTGTCTTCTCCCAGCAGCTATAAAACGATTGGCTGCTGGGCTTCTATTGTCGCTGGAGGACAAAAGCTGTTGCTGTCGTTTTTGTTCTTGCGCCAAATTCCATTAATGTAGGTGATCCATTCCAAGTTGCCAAGTTCCCATTGCTATAGGGAATTAAGCTTGCCATAAGATTAAACTGTTCAATGGGTGCTTAAAAGAATTCAATCTTAAGTTCAGGCTTGAGCTTGAGTTTGGGCTTGATGAAACCTGATTTCCAATAGTTGATCAGATCTAAAAATTTTGTCAAAGTCAAATTTGATCGGGATCAAATACTTGCGTTCCAGTCTAACCTCTGTTTGGTTGTGCTTATACTAATAGAGCTTTTGTCAATAGAGCTTTTTTCTGTAGATCTTTTATGAGAAGAATTTTTCTAAGAAGTCATTTATCTCTTTGGCTGTCATTTAAGAAATAGCCTTATACAGTAGACTGTTTAGCAAAATAAAAATAAAAAGTAATTTTAATTTTAACTGTATTTTATTTTGTAATAAAAATTATTTATGTATATAAATATTATTTAAATTATATTAAACAATATGCAAAGCACAATATATTAATTATTATATAACTTTAAATCATATGAAATATAAATGAAAATATATCTAACCATCTTTTATATGGATTATAACATAAGTAAACTAATATCAAAAATAAATATTAAAACATATAAAAAGTCTAATAATATTATATAAATCCTAAAATAAAAATTCTAAGTTGAGTAAATAGTTAAATACATAATAAACGGGAAGATGAGTATGTGAGTATTGTTAGAATTATGTGTAAAATATAAGAGTAAAATGAACTAAAAAATAGTCTCATTAATAGATATGAAAAATTTACCCACAAAAGCCATTTGAGAGGCTTTTTTGAGAAGCTTCAAACTTAATCTTCTTAAAAATGTGTATTTTGACTGTCAAAAAAGTCGTATCTATTAAAAAAGTATTTTTTAATTTTACAGTCAAACATTAATTTTTTTTAAAAAAAACTTTCGTGGTGAAGAAAAGTACTTATTGTTTTCCCAAAAGCCCGTCAAAACATGCGCTAAGACTAATTTGTTATCTTTAATCTTTGTTTTCACACCTGGTTGGTTAAAATCGAACCTGAGTTACAAAGATATGAAACTTTTAGTATCATGGAAACTTCCATTTCTTCTTGATTAAGCTTAAACAACTTTTTGTTTACCTTAACTTTTTCTAACACTCTTTTCTTCTTTCCCTGAAACTGAAACACTTGCCACTTCTTTTCATCTAAAGACCATCTCTAGACTACTTTATCCCCAAGGATAAGTAAGCTCCTGTTACCATTATATCGACACATTGACCCAGTCGATATCAATCAGAGCTTAGAGTCTTTGCAAGAAGATTAAAAACTCTCCTAAGTAAAGAAAAAGAACTAAAGATTAGTGGGCAAGTGGCAGAATTTGGCCTCAAGATTCCATTTTTTCTCCCCATTATGCGCAACCAAAAGTAATGCTCCTAATTTACGTAACTAAGTTTTTCTTAAGTGGTCCTCTCCTTATGATATCTTGTAAACCATTGACTTTAAAAGCTTTATATATATATAAATAAAATTATAGTAAAGGTTAGATCTTAATACTTTATTCATGTTTCTACCAAAAGTTGAGGATTATTGAATTGAATGATTGGATTATAAAGCTAAAGAAGAATGTATTTATGATAATTAAGAAAAGCAAGTGGGATTTGATGCTTATCCATTCTTATGAAAATCAATTAGTCACTACAATGGAACCAAAAACAACAAAGTGAACAATCTAGGATTGAACTGGTTTGTCTCCCTAGTGGGCACATAATCGTCTAAACAAACTACAAACAACATCTAACAAGAGTCCCGCAGAAATGTGAAATTTAGAGAAGTCCAATAATACGCAGTCTTAATCCTATTAGATAAAAAGACTGCTTCTGATAATTATCAAAGCAAACTGCGGTAGTTAAATTTTGGTGGGTTGGCACCGAAAGATTGATAATTATGATTTTTTGGGTATAAATTGGATCATCGTTTTCGAAAATTTTCATTTTAAAAAATTTTGCCAATTAGATTTTCACCAAGTTTACGAATTAAAAGCTTCAGTATACATTTTTAAAAAATGTTTTTCGTTATTCACCACAAGCAAAAAAAAAAGTGAACAAATATGTTTTTATATTATTTCACAAGTCAAAATTCAAAGTGAGATGCATAAAAATAATAAATAATAATAATAGATAAAGCTCTTTTTCGATTTTTCAAAATTTATCTTAAATTAATATAAAGAAGAGATTACCAATTACTATAATAAATAATATAAAGGAGAGATTACCAATTACTAGACTACTCCCTCAATTTCAAAATTTGTATATTTTTAATTATTAAATTCAAATTTATTGAATCTAAATAAAAGAATTAGTACTCTTATTGCCCCTTAGGGGGTGGTCAAGTTGATGGAATGGAAGGCCACGGAGTCAAAAGGTTCTGTGTTTGAATCCTCCTATCTATGCTCTCTCGATCGAGTCTGTCATAAAGGACTTGCCTAGTGCGAAATACCAGATTGGCGTGATTTACAAGCTATTGAGTCAATCTGAAGTTTTACTCATTGCACATCCAAAGAATAGTAGCTTCGATTCTTCCGTTTCGAAAAAATAAAAGAATTAATTTGAGTCCTTTAGGTTTTGAACTTAAAACATCAATTTAAACTCCTTTATTAAATTGATTTTGAACCCAAAATTTTAAAAGAAATAGAGGACAAATCTTTTTCAAAAGTTTTAAAAAACTTGATCTTCATCTACACTACATAAATATTGTTTGTTTATTATTATTTTATGATTTTTTACTATTTTCTTTTCTTTTTCTTTTTATTATTACTATTTTTTAATTGTTTAAAAATAATCTCTGTATTAATTAAGGATAAGGTTTTGTATTATTAAACTTAGATATTACATTTTAGATAAATTTTTACTAAATTGTTATTGATGTTGTTGGTTACTTAGCATTTGATTGCCCATACTTATTGTTAACATGCTCTTATTTTGTCTTATTTTATTTTATTTTTACAAAAACCCAATTTGGTCACTCATAAAAAGTAAAAAGAAGCATAAGCTCTACTTTTTTTTTAAAACTTTAGGCATGTTTTTTTTTAACTTTAGGCATATAAAACATTATAAAGTATTAGTGACGGCCTTACCCGTACTCCAGAAGAAGGTTACCATCAGCTTCAATTCCACGACTTTACCACTAATTGGGGAGTGGGATTTTCTGTATGCTTTAGAAATCCATGTGGTACCTATCACCGTGAGCCACGATCTTTGGAGAAAGTAGGGTTTGCATTATTATTGGTTAGCTTTATCTATTCTTTAAAAGAATCTTTAGCTTTGTGTTGGAGACTTGTTTTCCCACTAACTTTCGCTAGAAAGTTTACTTAGCCAAGAAAGGTATTCTCTTTTCATCTCCTCCCATAAAAAGAGGTTAGTTAATTTTCCTATGCAAGTGTTTCTTCCAAAATATGATAAAAAAGCAATATTATAATTATAGTAAGTGCGAGAATAAAATTTTATTTTAATTTTTATCGACTAGAGTCGATGTCAGCCAAAAAAACGAACCCTATATTGATTAACGAGAACTACTATAATTCTTAAAAGTAAATTTTGATTCATTCAAAATTATTTTTTAAGATTATGCATCGCTTTGAATAAGTTAAAACGAAAAAATTTGTAACTGATTAAATCCAACTTATTCTTAAAATAAATAACTCGCACCTAAAAAATCAACATGCCAAATATTGCACTTTGATTAACTAGATTTATTAATAAATTTTTTGTATTAAAGCTAAAATCCTACCTAATCAAATAAATCTCCGAAACAATTAACTATCTAAGGCTTTCTCTTCTTACTTATAGGTTCAGTTCCATCTTATTTGAGTAAATTAGTGTGTTGAGAGATTTTTTTTCTTGATAATTTTGATTAGTTCGCACGTAATTTGTTATAATCATATCCAAATTCTCAATAATTATCATCCCCAAATATCATAATCACATGTAACTATAATTCATATATCCCATATTGTTTCATGGTTTGAGATAGTTTAAGGTTCACTCCAGTAACAGCTCACGTCAACTTTTCTTATCCTTTTACCATATTTGTTCATTCTTTTGTTTTTCTTGTCATTGTGTTCAATCTCCCAAAATTGGCAAGACTGAGTTTTCAATATATCTACCATAAGATTTCATCTACTACATGGCATTTTTTTACTTGGAATTTCATATTTAATCCATGCTTCTTTTTCCCTTTTTGAATTAATTACTAAAGGAGCGCTTGGTTTATAGAAGGTAATGAGAATAAGAATAAGGGGGTGCTTGGTTGATGGGTTTGGGAAGGAGTTAATAGGTATGAAATGAAATGTGAGTGGTTGGTTGTTAATTATGATTATAGGGGTAATAGTTTGATATCTAACTTTAGGGGAATCCTCCATACCCCCCATTTAGTTGAGGAATGAAAATCATTCCTTAATAGAGACTCATTTTACTAATTATTAAAATATAATTAATTAAAATAATAATAATAATTAATTAAGTACATTATAATTAGTTAAAATATAATTCATTAATTAATTAAAATATAGTAATTAATTATTTAATTAAAATAGAATTAATTAATTAAAATAAAATAAAATAATTAATCAATTACTATAATTAGTTAAAATATAATTTATTCATTAATTAGAATATAATTATTCATTAATTAAAATATTTTAATTAATTATTTAATTAAAATACAATTAAATACAATATAATAAATTTAAATATTATTATTAATTAAAATACAATTATTCATTAATTAAAATATTGCTACTAATTAATTAAAATATAATGAATTAAAATATTATAATTAATTAAAAATAAATCAAAAATTAGTTACAATATAATTAATTGAAATATAAGTCATTGATTAATTAAAATACTCTAATTAATTAATTACATTATTCTAATTAATTAATATATTGTAATTAATTAATTACATTATTTTTTACAAACCAACCACTATCAATGGTAATGGTACTCATTCCTTCCTCTTAACCAACCATCATAATTATAATGATAATATTCATTCCTATTCTTCACTATATTCATTCTCATTCCTATTACCGTTCCCTCTTACAAACCAACTGCCCCCTTAATACGTTGTCATCAAATCAACTTTGCTCAGGTTTCAATGGTTTTTGTAATTCATATAAAAGTCACTCTCATGTAAAGCCTTTAAAAGGAGCAAATCTATATTTTAGTAGTTTAATTTATTTTAGTTTTGAAAACTAAAAGACTTATTAAATTTTATTTTAAACTAATTTAGTCTAGACTTTCTTGTAAAAAAAACAAGTTCCAAGTGACCAAGTCTTCTTTCTCAATGTTAGTGATTGGTATTTCTTCCATTTTCATTATTATATAATCATAATATAACCACATTTTGTAACTTAAATTAATAATTATCTTCTTATTCTTTAATTGCGAATATATATATGTAAAAAATAAAACAAAAGAATAAAATGTAAAAACTAATTTTAAAAATAAGTGTAAAAATTTAGATTCACAGTTGAATCAGATAATAAAATATGATTTTAATTTTTAAAAAATAAAATGGTCAAAATATAAAAAATATTTAAATTCATCTGAATAAAAGATAGATCACACAATAATAAAAACACGCTAAAATGTCCACGTACCATTTCCCTTTTTTTCCAGGTTTTTCTTGTCAATACATGAGGACATGCCTTCATGAATCCTTACCCAAGTCATGAACACGTGCTTACTCCTTAACGCGTTCATGTTATTGCCTGGGGCATGCAAGTGAGTTCAGATCTTTTGTCTAATATTATGTTATCTTATTGTGTCTAATAAATCTTAGCTATTTATTTATGTGGGGCTTGCATGGAGCTCGCGTAGGTCCCACAAAATAAATAACTGAAATTTCATGAGACAGAATAAGACAGAGCAAAACTGAACAGAAGATCTTATTTCCACGCAAGTGTAGTAAGCCTGAAGCAGCTCTTCTCTATGAGATAGATGGAAAGATAAAGAACTGGCTCTTAATGTTTCTTTAACACTAATATTCGGAAGATATAAGCGAAGGAAGATGATTAATTAGTACATACGAACAAGTATGGAATGATGCTGCGAGTTGCAATACTACTTTTATGAATATAGTTACATTCTTTCCGTCTTTGTTATCACTTTATCTATTAAATAGTTAAACAAGATATGTTATAAAGCTTAATGTATAAAATTATAATCATAAAAAGAATTATAGAAGTTGATTGAATATGCAATGTGAAGCTACCCTGGTGTAACTGATATTGATATCTATTTTTGGTCAGGAATGTCGAGCACATTAATTTCGTCTAATCTAAAGATCACCAACGTCACATTCATTATTTTTAATCAACTAATTGAAAATATTAAAAAATTAGTTTAATTTTTAGATTCTAAATTTTCTATTAAAATATTTAAAATTAAAATTTTCTATTAATATATTCACATCTAATATTATCACTAATCATAGAAGCAAATAAATCTGATATTATTCCTAATAAATTCTCAATGGCAATAGAATACACAAGGTCACATGCATATATTATTTTACAATTTTTTATAGCTTTATGGCTATATAAGTAATTTTTTAATCAATTTTGTAGTTCATATAAAAATCACCCTCTTATTCAATATTTAAAAGGGGCAAACTAAAAAACTATAAATTTCATATTTATTAAGTTTTATTTTAAATTTTAGTCTTGTAAAAGAAAAAAACACAATTTTCAACCTAAAGAATAGTTACTTATACACAACTAAGATCTTACTTATTGTCAGTTCTTCTCTCTCTGTTTCTTATCGTCAGTCTCTTATTATGATGAAGACAATATTTAAGTGCTTGATAAAGGAAAGTTTATGAAGTAATATATATATAAATAAATAGGTCAGCCAACATATATATGTATATATGATGATAGAATAATATTTTGTTTTCTTCAGTTTTTCCAACTGTTATTTTCTCTTATATATATATATGATGATAGAATAATATTTTGTTTTCTTCTATTTTTCCAACTGTTATTTTCTCTTGGCAGTCCATATCTTACCCTGCCATTTACTATAAAGTGATAAACACGGCAAGTCCTTAGCACGTTCATTTAATTGTTATGGTAATTTAGGAGAACGAAGTATTGCTAAAATAGGGGAATAAAAGTGTTACTTCTCTTGATACCAAATATGAGTTTTCATTCTATACTCATACTTTTTTCTCCATTACTCCCAAACAAGCACCCCCTTACTTGGCAAAGGGAATTTGTTTTCATACTTATCTCGGAAAGAGAGAACAAAATATGAACAAAAATATTAAAAATAAATGTAAATACCTAGACATATAAATAAATAAGATAATAAAAATATTAACCTAATATTTAAAAAGTATAAGAATCAAAGTATTAAAACATTTAAATTCATCTAAATAAAAATATACAATAAGAATATACCCTAAAAGTTCTCGTATATTTTCAATTTCTAAAAATTTTATAAATATTTTAATTCCTTCTTTTGTGATAATATTGAGTAAATTATTTACTTTCTCATATAATTTTTTAATGTCTTTCTTTTCCGATTAATCCATATGTATTCAATCCGGCGTTAAATAAGCGATTTGACTGTGAATAGTATATATATTATTTGACTTTTTTTATCTTATATGACTTTTTTATCTTATAAATTATTAAAATTAATTAGTTTAATTTCTTGAACTTTTAGTAAATAATATTACGAAAGCCTCTCATGATAAGTGACAGTCTTTGTATTGCTTAATAGTAATACTAATACTAATATTTTAAATCATATCCTTTGGATACATATAATTTTGAAAATTGTCATCATATTTTTGCTTTTAAATTTTAAATTTTCTTAATATAATAGTAATAAGTCTCTTATATCTAGTAGTTTTAGTTATTTCAATTTGAAAATTCAAAAGAGTCCATAAAACTAGACTTTTTTAGTTTCATTATTTTCTTCATATAATGCATGGTTAATATGAAAATGTTAGTTATTTTCATTTAGAAAATTAAAGGAGTTCATGAAACTTATAATTGTTAAGTTTTATTTTAAATTTTCTTGTCAATAAATAAAAGAGGAACATAATTTTGAACTAAAATAACTTAATTAAATTGCATATATCATAAATTATATAGGAATTAATAATTTAAAAGTGTTAGAAATCATTTTTCATGTTTTAATGAATTATATGAGAAATTTTCTCATATTTTAAACTAAAATATGAGAAAATTTTCTATTTTGAAATTAGAGTTTAAAAATAAATTTAAAAAATAAATCTTAATTACGGTACTTATTCTTCTACATTTTTTTCGTTTTCTTTTGTCTCACCTTAATAATAATTAGTATTATTATTGTAGTTTCATAACACCTCAACTGAGATATTCGCTTCTTCTCTCTACCACTTAATAATAATTAGTACATATGAACAAGTATGGAATCATGGTGCGAATATTTGTTATTAATTCATCTATTAAATAGTTAAACAAGACATATTATAAAGCTTAATTTATAAAAGTATAACCACAAAAATACTTTAATTTTATCTTGAAAAATATATAATAAAAACAGATTGATAAAAAAAGGGTTCATCTCTAGAATCCCAGCTCACGAGGCATCCCTCTCGCAGAATAGTTTCCAGACCTCGCCTCGCTCATGTAACATGCTAGCTTTCACCGACACCCCCCTTATTTTTCCAAATTCCAAGTCTTCTTTTTCTTGTCAGTCATGTCTTTATGAACCCCTTACAAGTCCTTTTTAAAGTTAAGCTATCATCTTTTGATGATTTATACGTATAATTCTACAAATATTTAAATTAAAGCATAAGAAAATTTTTATTTTGAAATTAGAGTGAAAAATAAAACTAAAAAGTAAATCCTAATTATTGTGTTTTTTTCTTTAATTCTTATTTTGCTTTGTCTCACCAACACAATAATGAAAATTGTTTCATAAGACCTCAAGTAAGAATTATATATATAATCACTTGAATTGCTTATCTCATAAATTAAACATGAATTGCCAAATATGTAATTATCTTTAAATAAATTATATAAAAATTAATTAACTTATTTTTAAACAATAAACTTTCTCCTAAAATAAAATAAAAATTTTAATTATTTAATCTTACAAAATTTCGGTAATTAGTTCTATAAAATTCTGTTGCAAATGATGTTGTATATATATACATACATACATACATATATATATATAAAGAAAAGAACAAAATGTAAACAAAATATATATTATTCTGTTACTAATATAGAATATTGTATGCTGGTAATTTTATATAATTTATGAAATAAACAATTTAAGTAATTATATATATCTGACTATTTTTCAATCAAATTACAACCTTATCTTATTAATCACTTTACAATTTTTTTCACCATGAAATCGCCTAACGACAAAATAAAAGGCCCGAAAAAATTAAGGAGAGACAGCAGATAGTTGTACTATTTTTCCCATATCCTTCTACAGGTTGAGATGCAACTAAGTCTACGTTTATTTAATCAGATATTTTTTGGTTTATTTAAAAGATTGATAAATATTATTGTAAAAATGTACAAATTAATTTCGTTAAAAATAATATGAATTAATCAGTTATTTATTTTTATTTGATTATTATAATGCTATTTTTATTTTTTATTAATGAAGACCTAAACTTAAATTGCACATCACATGCATATCAGCCTATGGAAGAATATTTCTTCCAAGTCTAGTCATATTTTTCTTGTCAATATTATGAATCGTTACCCAACTATTTTGAGCACGGCGACGCGAATCCTTAGCGCGTTCATATTATTGCCTACTTGCTTTATAATTTTTGTCTACATATATTTTTATAATTTATCTAATTAATAATTAGTAAAATTCTTAAATTAATTTAAAATGAGAAAATAAAGTGAAAACTTAATTGCTAAAAAGTATAAAAATACTCGAATATATTTAAAAATAAAATTTAAGAAGATTTTAATTCTATAACATTTCAAAAAAGTATTTTAATAATTTTTGTTAATAAAAAAAGTGAATATAAGATGGGACCACTGCCACCACAAACACGTTGAAGCACCCATCGGATGAGGGTCTACTATAAAAGGATTATCGATGGTCATCATGATTTATTCGAATTCGTTTCTTGAATACATCTGTAGAAACGGCAAGGATGACAAACTATCAACTGCGTTTAGTTGTAGTGGTAACGATGATGCTGAAATTATTGTTATTGCTACTGCAAGGCTGGGTCTCTAATGCGTGTTTGGAGGAAGAGAGAGCTGCTCTCTTGCAGCTCAAAGCTTCGTTCAATTGCCCATATTGTAGCGATTTCAATGGAATGCGTACATGGGGGAAAG
>JANVCL010000006.1:1991166-2006750 GCA_026546855.1 Erythroxylum incrassatum | reverse complement strand
GTGGCATTTTGTATGTTACAAATTTAACTATAAAATCTAAAATTTATATCAAAAGCATACACAATATTGAAACTTTAAATATTTCTAAATAATATAAAAAGCAAGAATAATGAATAAGCATTACAAAGACACAATCGCATGTGAAAACATTAACAACACTAATAAATAGTGTCATATTTAGATACAAGTAGCCAATACATATTTTTAAATCAATATAAAATCATGGAAAACATAAATTTATTGTGATGCAACAATATCTATCCTAAAGTGTAATCAACCCACATATGAGTAATCATGTTATCTTTTACAACTTCTCCACTTTGTGCATTATCTTCATCGTCATTTTCATACCCATCTTGGTTATCATTATCCTCTCTATCGTACTCTTCATTAAGAAACAAATCATTTAGATTTGCACCAATTAAGAAATTGTGCAGCATGACACAAGCCATAATTCATGAGCATTTCATGGAGGATTCCTTAAATATTCTTTCAAATGATATCGTTCCTCTCTATACAGTATAATAAGTCCACTTCTCAACATAAATCTAGCATCAACAAGATAGTATTTTCCTATCATGAATAAAACTATGTCAAAATGTAATTTATGACATTTATTAGCTAATAAGATTTGAGCCCAATTTTTACCTTGGGGAATTTTAAGTGAGAACTACCTGGTTAGTGCACTTTTCATAATTTGTGAATCGAAAGTTGTTCCTTCCCACCCAACCAATACATACGTGAACTTTATATCAAAAGAACAAGCACACAACATATTTTGTGTTGGATAATCCTTTCTCCCACGGAATTTAGGAGCATCTTGAGCAGGTACTTTCACACGAATATGTGTACAATTAATTTCACCAACACAATCTTGACATTGAAGTATATTATTCTCAAATATTATGAGTGTTTAATATAATTATACTAAGTTACGAAGAGAAAATCACCTTAAAAAGTGGGTAGAATCTACTAATGGTCAATATTTCTGATGTGGTTTCTAGTACATCAAGTTGTCTGGAAAAATATCTTCTAGTTGTATAATTGCTTTCAAAACTCTATGAAAATGATGGCTTATAGTTTCACCTGATTGACTCCAAAAGAATGCAATCTCCCAATTGGTAACGTTATGCCCTAATATATATAGAAACTTTACTACTTGTTCTTCAACAGTTGCTTTTTATAGTGGGTCAAAGCACACCTTTTCCAGCTAATAAATCACATAATTCGACTAATGGTTTAGGTTGCATTCTAATTATATTTCTCCCATTGGAATGAAATAAAATTCTTCGTATTATACTCTCCTTTGAATGTGATCTCTCCAATGGTGTATGCATTTGAAGTTTGTCTTTCGTATGTCTCTTACGTAACACCCACAATAGATCATAAGATAAGCAACGTGAATAAGCGCTAATTGATGTATACGAATCATTTTTCATTTATGATTATTCATTCGATTACCTTCACCGTTCATGTCTAAAAAATAAAATTAGGAATAGTTTTTAGATTGCAAAAATCAAAATATAACAAATATGACATAGATATGCCCATTTATATATGGTTTTATAAAAGCAATAATAAGCAAAGTAAGGGAAGCTTCATCTGAATCATTCCCCCACTGAAATGCCAAGCAAAGTAATAGGAAAACAAAAACAAAGAAGACAATGACGATTGGAAAACACCCAAATTCAGACAACACAACATATAAAATGAGTGAGATATGATAAAATGAGTAGATAATTGTATTACATTATATTGTATGCACCAACAAAAGTATACAATATTATTGGTTGATATTCAGATACCAGTCCTTCGACCTGGTTAATATAATACCAAAACATCTTATGGTGTTAACCCAAAGTGTGTTCTCAGATGAATGGTATGGGATTAGGAATATCATTGACTCACATATAAGATAAAAGTGTACTTAACATGCCTTATGCATGCTCTTTGGTTTTGTTTATGCTTTCCGAATAGGGGTCATTCTGTGACTCTTCCTGCACATTTAACATTGGAGTTAAACTATGTTTGTGTTACGTTAATTTTCAACTTGAACTACATCCTCAACCCTAATCTTCCATGGGTTTGTGAATTGTGACTACAATCTCCTCACCCAAAACAAAACACATTTGATAATAAAACTTCAGTGTCATAACCCAAAATGCATAAATGACTATTTATATATCAATCACCCAAAAAACAACTGAAATGTATTGTTCAAAAAAATAGAGAATGAACAGAAATAGGGTAAAAAGAAGGTTTTGAAAAAGAGGAAGAGATAACGTTGAAGGTGTTTATGGTGAAGAGGGTTAAAATGACTTACAAAAAAAGAAAAACAGGACTTTATGTTACCTGTGATCTGTCCAGCGAAGACGCTCCTCTACAGTTGGCTGGCAACTTGCTCTTCCCCTGCTACAATGATTGCCAACACGCAACACAATGGATGTCTTGTGTTGGTTAGGCCTTATTTGGTATATACTATAATGGATGTATTGTGTTGGTTAGGGTAAGGAGAAATAATTGGTATTACGAAAAATTATTGAGGATATATTAGGTAGTATATATTTATTAGTTTTATGTTCCATCCTAAACCCCCCAAATCGGAGGTTTCTTATTTTCACTGTTTAAGATGGAATAGGGCGTAACATGAAATCTTTCGCTTCCATCTCATTCCATTCCATTCCATTATAAAACTTCATTCCAAATGGCGGAAGTGTGTTACGTTCCATTATGAAACCCTTAACCAAATAGGGCCTTAAGTTGATGAGCTTAGTTCCTCTCCTAGCTCTCACCTGTGAATAGTAACTATCAACAGTAACTTACCATTTTTGACAAGTTACAGGTGACTCACCGGTACCTTTTCTCTTTTAACAAGACTTATGGATGTTCCAATGGATGGTAGCTCGAAGCATTCCTCTACCTAAGAGATCCTATAGGATTTAGGAAGCTTAGATTCTGACTTCCCATTTATTTGGGAGTCCTTGGAGAATCGGGGAAGATAATAGCCCTAAATAAGGAAGCTACTTCCAAAACTTGGCAGAGTGTAGTTCAACAGAGTTCCCCTCATAGAAACCAAAACTTTCCATTCAACCCTGGTGAATAGGGTTATTTCCCTACCATTGGAGCTTTTGTAGCTAGGAGCTAGTTCATGGTCTTACAACTTTGTTGGGTTCTTGTTTAACAAAATACCTTCCTTTCTTTAAGTAAAAGCTTGGGAACATTCTAGATGAGGAAGCAAGGGATTGGATAAAGTGTTATTGACTGAAGAGGACTCCTTCATTTTCAAATTCGGGATGAAGGTAGTCTCTCCTTGGTTATGGAAACTGGAACTTGGCATATTGGTAGATATCCTATGTTTGTCCAGAAGTGGATTCCAAGTATGGAATTGGATAAAAATGGAATTGAGTTCTTTCCTATATGGATAAATTTCGATAATGTTCCTTTGGAGTATTGGCCATTGGATGGTTTGAGCTTCAATGCTAGTTCAGGAGGCAAACCACTGGCTATTGATTCTCCCATTGCAAAGCTAGAAAGGATATGTTTTGCTAAAATTTGTGTCAAGGTGGAGATAAGTGATGAATTATTTGGGGCTCTTTTAGTAATAGAGCTTAATGAAGCTAGTGAACTTGTTAGGTCTGAAATCAAACTTTCCTATAGCTAGAACCACAATCTAGCAAGAAAAGATGGAAAGAAATAGTTAAATTGTTCAAAATAGGAGACTACTAAGAACTAACGGGAATTAGGGACTCAATGGAGAAAAGGCAATTGGAAACTAATGATCAGAACTAGGACGTTCCTTTTGAAGCCAGAGATAAAGCTGAATCCACTGAAACTTCTAAACCAGCACTAGTAATGAAAATGAAGGATCAAGAATCTAGTCTTGGTGAAAAAACTTTGTCTGAAGCTGAAAAAGGTGAAGGAAATCAGAGATTACCAGATTTTTCTGGAGACAAAGAAACAGAAAAGGAGGAAGAAACAATTTTGGATACTTATAATTAAATGGAGATGTTATTGGAGAATTTGACTCCAATTACAAATAAAAAATTTGGCAAAAAGGAGACAAAGGCTAGAGGGGGATGGTATTTTCTTTTAAGCCAACTCAGTCATGATTTTTGGAATATCATAGTGATGAATGAACCTCTTAAGAGATAAGCAATAAAAGACTTACTTTTGCACGAAAAAACCTTCTTTTTTTGAACTGCTTGACATTATAATTAAAGCTCATAATTTTCAAGAATCTATGAATTTTTAGGCCTAAATGGATTTTGGATCCAATCATCAGTATCACTACAATGGTAGAATTGTTTTTGTTGAATTGTGTTGTTTCATGCAGCCTGCTATGTTGAAGCTTGTGGAGGACCTAGGTATGGCAGTCAAGGTGAAGAGGAAAGGGAAGTTGAAGGTCAAGCTAAAAGTTCCAGGACATTGAGGAAACTAGAGTTAATGATTTTGGGAATAATTCAAAAGTCCATGCATTCAAGAAATGAAATTCGTATGATTGAAGATCAAGGCAGGAAGAATGAAGAAAAGGTTGAAGTAAGTTGCAGTAGAGAAGAAGGATCAAAGTTTTGAACATTCATTAAAACCTGAAGCGAAAACAAAAGTTGTGATGAAGTTGTCAAGACACTTTACCAAAGTTGGAAAAAGAAAAGAATTCAGAGCATGATCATCTGAGTATGTCCAGTCCATACCACATGTATATACTTGTGGTCCTGCAATATCATAATTTTATTCTCTGTAACCTCCAATACCAATAGTTGATATACTGTCAGAGTTTGTTATTTTCAGAATTGCAATATTGTTTGTGTTCTTGTTGAACCAATGAGAGCAAGATACATGTCAAAATCTTGCTCCTTAATTATCTTTTGTTTTTCATTTTTAGCCATTGATGTAAGGTGGCCTAGAAAAAACACGTGTAAGAGCTAATATGAAAAGCTCCATTTTATACTTCTTCTATCATTAGATACAAAATATATGAAAAAGTTTCTCTTCATCAATCTATGGAAAAAACCTTTGTTTTCCATTTTTTTTGCTTATCTTGAGTTAATTTGGAGTTGTGTTATGGAAAAAGCTTACGGTCGAAAGTAATAGACATTGGTTTTGAAAATCCATTTCTAGTGTGGTAGAAGGAATTTTACAGATGTAATCCGAAACCATAACCATTCACCAAACACTTGAGAGAATCATACATTGTTCATTTGAGAGACAATTTTATTACAAATTACATGAACTACACTCAGAGGATTAAAACTTAATGTTGGTCCTCTGAAATATTACACTTTCTTGAAGTAGAAGCATTTAGTTTAGTAGCTGTTCCAGAAAAGTTTTGACTAGCAACACCTTTAAGTTTGTGGTTTAAGTGAAGAAGGAGGTGCTAAGTGAAGGAGAGATGATCCTACCTGCGAGAGTACCTGCAAGATGATCCTATATGCGAGAGTACCTGCGAGATGATCCTATATGTGAAAGTACCTGCAAGACGATCCTACCTACGAGACGATCCAACATACGAGAGCGGTATCAGAGCTGAACGGTTCACCATACCTGGACTGAATCAACGTCATGGTAGGTACAAGCTTTCTTGTGATGAATTTGCAAAGTGTATAGGTGAATATAGCTGTGTCAATTTGGGTTCTTAGAGTTGAGGACTGCCTCAGAATCTGTGAATGTTGGGACGTAGTGAATGAAGCAGTAATTGATGTTGAAGGAATAACATATTTGACCGATCAACAGTTGACGAGAATAAGGCAAGATGGAGACAAGAACTTTAAAGCTTTTATTTTTTTGAGGTCAGTGATCAGTGAGACAATATTGCTGAGACATGCTAGTTGCAAAAATGCTAAAGAATTTTGGGATATACTGAAGCTGGAGTATGTAGGCTCAGCTCAGTCACTGAGATTGAAGAAACAGACGGTGATGAGAAATTTTGAAAACTTTTCACTGAGGGATGAAAAGAATGTGGGTGAAGCAAAATCTAGATTCATGGGTTTAATGCATCAACTGAAGGAGTTTAGAGAAAATACTAACACTGAAAGATTAGTTGACAAGTTTTTGAACAGATTGCCCCTAAGATTTGAAGCTAGTATAACACCTATGGAGTGGCAATTTCGTAATGATCCAGATTATGTGACATTGGAGCAAGTTTTTAATATGTTGGAAATGCATGAGGAGAGGCATTGGATTATAAGAGAAGGAGAGGAATATTCTTTGAAGGCAGAACGTTTCAAAGTACCAAAAAACCCACCAATCCACACTCAAACACAAAATCTGAATCAAAACCTCCTTGAACCAAATGCAGTGCAACCACAGATGCTTCAATATTCACAAAACCAGCCATAAAACACCCAAAATCCTTACCAGATGACATCATTTCCCCAAAACCAATCCTACCAAAGCCAAATGCAATACAAGATGCCTCAAGTGTATCCTCAAATACAATTCCCTCAGCAATTACCTTATCTAAACCATCCATAAAATTTCCAAACTACCAATCAATATTCTGGAAACAACTCTAATCAAATGCAAAGTGGACCTAGAACTTCAATATGGGGAATGTTTCCAAATTGCAAATTTTATGGGAAGAGCAATCATGTTGCTGAAGAATGTTATTGGAATGAGAATGTGGACTGTATTCATTGCAGAGAAAGGGGACATTCGAAGAGAGTATGCTATGAAAAGTGGATGAAAGAGTAACAAAACCCTTAAAGTCCCATTTTTGGAAAACCGCCACCAATACATCCTTTAAAAAGACAAATCACTTCATCAAACCAAATGCCAATTCAAACACAACCCTACCAAAATATTCCTGGATCACAAATTTACCAAGCACATTATGTTGCAAATTCTAAAAAAAGCACCATATGCATAACATTTCACTTCTCATCCTTTGTTATCTCAAACTTACTCTCCTCAACCTCAAACAACTCAGTCATATGTATCTTAACCAACCTTCACTCATCAAATAACACAAGCATCAAGCCAACAACCCCAAATTACATATCTGTTAACAATCCCTCATCCCAACCACAATCAGAAAACTGTCCAAATGTCCAAGGCAATCTACAAAATATCCCAAACACTCAACCTGGATCATCACAAACTAGTAAACCAATAGAAACACTAGTAATTGAGGAGAGTGTGTTTGTAGTAGAAACTTGTCATAAAACCATGAAAAATGATTCTGGTGTTGAAACATGTACAACTGAAGCAAAGGATAAGAAAGGGAGTGAGTTGTTAGTAGACAGTGGGTGTTCTAATCACATGACAAAAAGAAGAGAAGCATTTGTGAAGAAAGATACCAGTATAAGTACAGTGGTAAAGATTAGAGATGGTGAAATCATACCTGTATCATGGAAGGGTGCTGTGGGATTAGCTACAAAAGCTAGAAATAAAATACTTAAGGAAGTGTATTACATTCCTGAATTTGATCAGAATCTGATCAATGTTGGTCAACTTTTGGAAAAGAAGTATAAAGTCCACTTTGAAGATGAAATGTGCAGGATTATCAATGAACAAGGTGAGCTAGTGAATAAAATGTCTATGATCAATAGAGTTTTCAAGATTAAAATGATAGAAGTGGATATAACATTTGTTGCTATTCCAATGACATAATTGACTCAATTGTGGCATAGAAGGTACGGACATGCAAACTTGGATTACATTATTGATATGTAGAAAAAGGAACTAGTTCATGGAATACCACAACTAAGCAGCAAGATGAAAATTGTGTGTGAAACATGTGTAAAGGGAAAGAGTCATGTTTTTCCTTTTTCAATTAGTGATTGGAGAGCTACTAAGAAGTTGTAGCTATTGTATATAGATGTTTGTGGACCTATGGACATACCAGCAACTGGGGGAAATAGGTATTATGTGAAATTCATTGATGATGTGTCGAGATATGCATGGATTTATTTCATGAAGAGCAAAGACTAAGGGGGCGTTTGGTTTGAGGGTTTGGGAATGAAGGAATGAAATAATTGCAAAAAGTAGTGTTTGCTTATTAATTTTATTATACGAAATTAATTATCTTTTATTATTATTATTATTAATTTTATTATACGAAATTAATTATCTTTTATTATTATTATTATTAATTTTATTATACAAAATTAATTATCTTATTAATAATAATAATAATAACAACAACAATATTATTGGTATTAATACAGAAACTTAAGTTACAAACCAAACATCATTTTTTATACCCATTCTTATTTCTATTCCAATTCTTATTCCCGTTCCTTTTTACTATCATATCCATACCCATTTCTAAACCTACGCTCAAACCAAACGCCACTTAATCTCTGGCACATGCAACTAGAATCCTGAGTTTGGAATTCAGAAGAAAGAGACGAAGAAAAGTTACCTTAAATGGCGAGCCCTGACAAAATTATAGAAACCTTCGCCACTATTAATGGCTGCCATAAACTGTAAGGTCTCTCCGATTAATGGAAATCCTGAGCTACCAGGAGGGGCATTGGCAGGTAAGAAATAGTTACCAGAATTCAGAAACTTACTAGCTAATTTGCACAGTAGAAGTGACAATACACCAAGAAGAACCAGATGATACATTTCGTTTTCTCTCCTACATCAATCAACCACCTTACTTGATTAGCATTTATAGGAGAGAATTTGGGAAACCTGAAGAAAATGAAAAAAAAGGGTTGTTGCTATTTTGGCCTACCATTTCTTCAAAGACGTAAGATGCCTCTTTGGACGATCGTCGGGATCCTCAGGTTTCCTTCATTATGTTCTTTTGGCCGATTTGAGTAAATGATCTCATAATGACTGTCTGCCATTATGATTTCATGTTTTGAAGGTCCCTACAAAGTGACAATCCTATTAATTCCCCAACTTAAAGTGCTTGTCTTGTCCACAGTAAGTTCATGCGTGTACAGACTTTGCATCCGTTGATATTGAATCCTGAATTTCTTAAGATTCTTGTAACAGATAGCGAATTTGAGTTTCAAAGGATAAGCTCCTTCATCATTTTGAGATTTTTGGTTGAAACTGTGTCTCAAACAACCACTTAAAATTAAACAACTTAAATAAAATCTGTCTCATTATATCAAATTTATAAAGACAAAAGCGAAAAGTTGACACTCTGCACCAAAATTTAGGCTTTAAACCATTAAACTTGAATTTGAGTGTGAAACAACTACTAAAATTTGAGTTTATTTCATTGAATTAGTTGAAAATTATTGAAAATTATGAGTTTTAGATCTAAGAGATCACTTAAATCTATTATTTTAAGAATTGAATCGAAAATTAAACTTAAGAGGTTTAAGATTTAAAATATTTAACCGATATTAGATCGTAAGTTGTTAAATAAAAATTAATTAGTTTATTTTAATTTATAAAATCAATCGATTAATTAATAATTTGATTAATTTTTAACAACAAGAATTATTAAAATAAATCGAACCAAAAAATAAAAAATTCAACTAAAAAGTTAGTAAGTTCAATACTTTTATGATTAAACTACTCGAAACAGTTTGATTTTTTAATCACAGCTTTCCATAATTATATTAATCACAAAGATAAATCAGAAAAGTTGGCACATTTTTTTAATCTAGATCCTTTGTCCAATATTATTCATGAATCTCAGCTATTTATTTTGCGCAACCCACGTAAATTTTATGCGAGTCTTACATAAATAAATGACTGAAATTTATTAGACACAATGAAAATTTACTCATCTTTTCGTTGCACATCCTTCCCTAACATTGGGATCGAGGTACTGTAATACTACCAAACACGGTCTAATCAAACTTGGGTGCTTAACCTAAAACTTCTCAAAACTACTTCTTAACGAGGGAAATAACAATACTGTGATACTTCGTCGCAAACTTGGACGACAAGCATTCATCGACCAGCTTCTCGTACTTCACGAACAACTCGTCCATAATGTCTGTTCCAAAATGAGATTCAAGCATCGACTCATACACCGCCCTGATCGTTTTGACCACTTTCTGGCCACGAGATTTTGTGTACATCCGCTCCTCAACGCCTTCGTCCCACTCTACATCAAATGTTTCAAAGTGACTAATGATAAATGACCTTTCTTTTTCGATCTCCTTCTTCAGTTCCTCAACACTTGGAGCATAGTAGGGGACATTGAAAGAGTCAACCTTTTCCCCCTCTAGGTGGCCCTGGAAAATGTAACTGTTAAGCAAAGGTTAAACCTTCTATAAGTCAAAAGTAAAAGAGAGATTTACTTTATAATTTAATAAACTTTTAAGGAAATATTTTAATTATTAAATTTTTTAAAAACTTTTAAAAATATTTTAATTTTGTGGAAATTTCATTCTTTAAATTTTGGGTTAAAAAACAATGAAAAACAAAATATACGAATATCACGATTGTAGGAATTAAATGTTATTTATATAACGATTCAAATTAACTCCTAGTTTGAAACAAATTAATTTAATCGATCCAAATTAATAATTTATTATAATTACCCATAAAAGTATTAATTTTAATCAAACTCAATAAGTTGAGTCGCATTTACGAGATATGCTAATTTACTATATTGGGACATTTATTCAGTTCACGTTTAAAGTTCATACCATATTGATTCTAACGTTTATTTTTAATTAAAGTCTAAAAAACAATTATTTTCTAAAAAATTAAAATTATAAAGAGTTTTTGAAAAATTTTAAAATCACAAATTTTTTGAAATTTCTTTATAGTTTATCATCAGTTAAAAACTCTGTACTCATTAAATTTTTGATTTTTTAGTTTTATATTTTTCATAAAAATGCATTCTTTTAAATTTTAATTAAAAAATAAAGAAATACACACAAAATGAATATCACAATTGTACCAACCAAATAACATTTATAATTATTTCAAATTATTAATTAAAATCAATTTTAATTAGTTTGAATCGGATTTAATAGGTAAATTGAGTTAATCATATTAATGACATTTGATTAATTTACGTATAAATTTCAATCATTATTTTTTAATTAAAGTCTAATTGAACTTTAAAAAATTAAAATTACGAAAAGTTTTGTTTGAGAATTTTAAAAATTAAAAAATTATAAACTACAGTAAAAAAATAAAATTAACCCATAAGTCAATTGCTGGGAAGTGGTCAGTTTTACCTCTGCAACCGAGGCCATTAAAGCTTCTGCTAAGAGCTCCAAATGGTAGCAAGCGTCAGCAGAAGCAGGGTCAGTGGAACTTCTGCCAAAGAACGACAAGACCATGCAGCCTCCGGGCACTATTTCCTCCGAACGTAATCTTAAGAACATGGAAAAGTCCTTTCGGAACTGTAGAGCATATGCATCCAACACACATTGTGGACTGCTCTTAGATATATAGATCTTTCCCTTGTTCATGTTCCTGCTAGCTTCTACATCTAGACCAGGTGGAACCTGTTCTTGAATCAAGTGAAGACGTTGTCAAACATGTTAGTAAAAGTTAATAACTGTGATAAGTCCGTCTTGGACTGTGGCGAACATGAATCCAAAATCTAAAGTGTTAAGAGACTATTTGAAGACCTAGTTTTTGAAAACTTTTGCCAACTCATTGTGGACCACTAACTTCTTTGAGAGGTACCTGAGCTGGATAATTACTTTTCTTTGCAAAGAACCAAGATGGGACATATCAGAAAAAATAGATTCTTTCAGACTAAAATCTTCCTATCGTCGATGAATGAATAGAAATTTTAACCACCACACTGACATATGTGGCAGAGAAGGATTCATCCAAAGGCTAAGCTTTCAGGCATTTCTGTTGTTTTTATTTGAGAAGATAAATTCATGACATAATTCTGTTGAAAATTTTGAAGTCCATAGAAAGAAAGTAAACATTTCTGATGTTGATTAAGAAACTGGAACTTGTTGGGATCATCCAATTTCAACCAGGAATCTACTCGAGGAACCAAATGCAAAGTCAAGAACTGCATGCCAAGACTTGGAATATCATTTTTCTCAGACAGATTCAACTACTGTACCTGTGAGAGCCAGTGGAGGCTAGAAGAAGAATGCACAAAGTGAAGACTTCTGGTGGAGAACAATCTGCCATAGAAAGAACCAGGCATGGCAGATACAAAACATGGACCAAACTTATCACCTTTCTCTTCCTTGAGTTGGGTGTAGAATTCAGGAAGTAACCCAAAAATGGTATTGAAGTCATTGCAAGGAAGATCGTTCAAGAACACCGTGAACTCTGGCACTCGATGGCTCAAATCCTTGCAATGGGCAAACACAAAATCAATTATCTGAGAGATTACTGATAAAGAATTAGGTCCAGATGAGCAACCCAGATCTGCAATTGCTATTCTTGCTGGTATACCAGTACTGCTCAACATTTCTTTCACAGATTCCTCCACGACTGGCTTAGCTACTGATATTATCTTGTTCTACAAAATCAAACAGTTAAGGGGTTAGTGCCAAACCAAAAACAAAACCAAAAAAGGGAGGAGTTAGAGCATAAGAAATCAATGTCTTTAAAGAAAATGGATCTGAACCTGGAGTCCAGAATTTTTTGCATAACTATTTTCACCAACCCCCTTGTTCATGTGAAATTCTTGCATTACTTCCATCTTTTTGTCTCTATAACTTCGACGAATCGGACTCCAAGAAGCTATTAGCTGCAAGGTTTTGGGCAAAATGTTATGAAGATAGCTATTCTCTGCAATGACTGCATATAGTAAGTGATAGTGACACACGAGTCTCGTGGTCAGCATCAATTCCTCATTATGGAATTTTTTCACTCTATTTTATAATTTGATAAATTTTGCAAATTAATTTTATCAACTTTTCTTTGTTATAAGTGGAAGATTATGATTTTGTTGTCTTGTGATTTTTTTTGGTTTAAGCAAAAAAATTTAAGTGTGGGTCTTGGAACAACAGATAAAACTACTTTTTTATAACGTGAAAGTCACAAAAATACAAAGAAAAGATACCATATGTCTCGTAGATTATTCCAATTGTTTGATATTGTGATATATTCTTATTAGAAATTAAGCACAATAATTCTTTTATCTGATATCCTCCACTCTTCACTGTTTGAGCATGTGCTTCGGGAGAACACAAAATAAGTGACAGATGGTGTCGGCTACTCTGAGCGATGTCTAATGCATTAGTCAGTTTGGTGTTCGTCCCTTTCTTATAACCTAACATGCACATAATATATTCTTTTAAATCTTTCACTTCTGAGCCATATTGTTTCTTAATTCCTCTAACTATTAAGTTCCCAAATTCGCATTTAATTCGGCTAAGTGTTTTTATTGTTGTTGTTAGACCAGTTAAAATCAGTTTAGAACGTTCAAATCAACTCAATCATTTTAAAATTCAATGAATAATATGAGTTCAGGTGAGTTTGAGGTGGAAGGTAAAAATAAAATAATTAAAGTTTGGAAAAAAACATAATAAATACAATAAATAATAAACAATTATATAATTTGCTCATAGGAACTGATAAGAGATAAAAGTGACTACAAAGGTAAATTGGTGTACGTTAAAATATAGTTTATAAAATGTCCAGAAGTAAACATTATGAAGGTCAGGTATAAAATGCTAGTAACAACAAATCTTTATTGAAAGGTATATACTTAGCTATTGCGAAGTGTGTTTAGAATTATGATTGTAGTTTTTGGTGCAATCATCACCAAAAAAATTGAAAGTTATCAACTGTTTTGGTTCATTATTAGCACACACTTCATTTGATATGTGGGGGGTGAAAAAAGGAGAGTTGAAATAGTTTGATGAATATAAATACGAAAAAATGTTTGAATAAATAATAATAGGTACTTGAAATAGTTGTGAGTCTCATTTCAGCATTGTCATTATCTCCTTTTTAGTTTGAAGTTGAGCCTCCCTCTAATTCAGCATCATCAGCCTGACAGTAATAGATAACAGTGAAGCATTGCTTTCCGTTCGATGATTGCATGTGAGCAGGTTTGACATGAACGAGAAAGGTTTTTATTTTTAGTTAAGCATGGACCTTATCAAGAGGAAGTTCAATACTCTTTTTACTAAAGAGAAAAGTGTAGATCATTAGTCAAATAATAAAGATGTCAAGCTTCACACAATCCCAAAGATGAGACCCATAAAGGAGAACATGAAAAAGGATATGCAGCCACCATGACCATTCCAGAATTCGTGCTTTTAGTGGCCATACTACAAGAGATAAAAGTCGATGGCTAATCCAATAAACAACAAAAAAATGGAATCAATTATAACCTACAAAAAGACACAAGGCTCCAATGTTTACCTAAATTTCTTACAACTACAGAAGTAATGGGGTTTACTTCGAACCTGTTGTAAGAAACATGCCCACTCCTCACCAACTAGTTTCTTGGCATGTTCTGAGGCCTAAAAGGGATATAGATGCTCAACATAGAACAACGAATTCTGACCACAACTTAAGTATATATACGAAAGGAGAAATTAGTTGAGTATAAAAGCTATAGGGATTTATGTGTTCGTATTTAATACAGTATGAAGATAGGGAAGAGATAAATGAAGAGCATAGCTGCATAAGAAAAGTAGAAAACTAAAGGAATCAAGATGAAAAAGATAACGGTTAATTGATCTCCTAAAAGTTCATAGGTAGATAAACAACAGGCAGTAGTCAGCTGCTAAACTCTGTATCTACTTGCCCAATATTAAAAAAATGTAAAGCCTATTTTTACTTCATAAATATGTCAAAAAGGGAGAAAGAAAGATAAACAAAGGGAGAAGTCGATAGTTAGGGACTTATTAATTGCATTACCTGCTCAAGAAAATTTGTTAACTTTTTCACTTATGCTTTTTATTGAATGAGCTCTCCTTCCGATTGTGTGAGCTGAACTACTAATGCTTCTACCTGAAATTTAGAAAAAGAAACATTTAAGTAGGGAATGGTTCTCTTTAACTTGAAAGATAAGATAGGCAAAAGCATACGAGTCAAAAATCAAACAAATGCTAACAGTTAGGAATGCCCCCTTCCTCTCCTAATGATGTTTCCAAACTAAAATGCTCTTTGCATGACTTGAAACAGGCATCATGTGTAAGCTTTGAAAACTTTGATCCACACTCCTTGATTTTTCTGTTACTTAACCTGTGTTTGGTTACTGTCCTTGTGAGTGGGAACAGTAAACAAGACAAAAAAATCCCGCCCCCGTAACTATTTGGTTCATATCCTCGCTTTTGTGTCTCCTGTCTCCGGAAGATAGGGACACGAATTTTTGTCCCTCCCAAAAAGGGAGGACAGGGACACGTTATACCTGTCTTCAACAACCAATTTTTACACAACCAATAATTATTATGTTTAATTATTATGTCTTATTATTATTATATAATTTGTATTTATTATTATTCAATTTTTTATTATAATATAATTTGTATTTATTATTACAGTTTATTCAAATTTATTATTATTATTATGTTTTTTTTATTTTTTTATTATTATGATGTTTTATTATTATTATTATTATATAATTTGTATTTATTATTATTACAATTTATTCAAATTAATTATTATTATTATTATTTTATAATTTGTATTTATTATTATTCAAATTTATTATTATTATTATATAATTTGTATTTATTATTATTATTATATAATTTTTATTTATTATTACAATCCAT
>JANVCL010000006.1:1973066-1987534 GCA_026546855.1 Erythroxylum incrassatum | reverse complement strand
CATATTTTTCTTTTCAGTTTTTTATTAGAAATCTACTAAACAGATTTTTTTTCAGTTTTTATATTGCAAATCTCAACCAAACAGATTTTCGTTTAAAAAAATACAAAAACAAAAAAAAACAGAAACTAAAAAAACAATAGAAAAATAAAAGTGTAACCAATGATCCCTTAAAAAAATAAAATCAAAAATCAAAAACCAAAAACAACTACAATTAAAAAAACAAAAATAGGAGTTATCATGGTGGCTGCTTGTGTTCGCATATGAATAGAGCTTGGGCAGTTGAGCTTAATATTGCAGAACTAGAAGAAGCAGAGAACTCATACTTCAGTTTGGACCAGGATTGGGCCACTGTTGTGATTCTTACTCTTAAGCCTAATAAGGAAAATTGTCGTGCGGAAAACCAAATTCCAGAGAACATAGAATAGCAGATGTCGATACTGTGAGAGAAGAGCGAGACATGGAGGTGGATAGTGAGGAAGACTAGAGATTTCAAGCCGTTCTTCTTCGCCTTCGCCACCGTGTGCGATGTGGTTCCTGGCATCATTGGGTACTGTGTTATGCAGATCACCAATTCTCGCAACCCCGAGCTTGAGGCCCGTCTCCGCCAAACCACCCGCCCTGAATCTCTTGTAAATTATAATCTGTCTTTTTATTTATTGTTTTTCTTTTAATTCATTTCTGTTTCTGTTTTTGTGTTCTGTTCAATCCCCGCTTTCTCTCCTACAAATGGAACCCCTTTTCATAGGATGGGCAACTTAATTTTAGTAGACAAGTGATTTTGTGTTCTTTTTAATTTACAAATTCTTCTTCAACTGTCCCTTGCTATAACCATCCCTTTTGGAGTTCCCTTCGCTTGTGAACTTGCGGAATATGTGGTTATTGGATCTTTATAATACCACTTAGCTTTCATATTCCTTTTCGCAAAATCTAACTCATTATCTTTATTTATCATGCTAGACGCTGTTGTATGGTGTCTTCTACCTTTAATTATGAGGTTATCCTCTGTTGTCTGTTTTAGTAGTGGGTTAAAACTCAATAATCTAAGCTTGCAACTCTGGGGTATGGAAAACTGAAGTCGCTCTTCTTGTAAACCATTTCGATTTTGATCTTGTTCAGGTATTGCTTTGCTTTATTTTTTCTTTATTGTTCTTCATTTCTTGTAATTTCATGATTGTTTTGAGCTTTGCTTATCAGATGGAGGTCAAATTAGATGAGAAGGACGCAGCTGATTGGACATACAGAGGGGAAGGGGCTTGTAACATTGTGCTCGCCTATACTGGATCTTCTCCAATCTTTGTACCTCCACTCTCTTATATTAATCCTCTGTTTAGTTCCTATAGTTTTTATGTTTCATGATGAAATTCTAACATTCAAGTGAACAACTCTATATATAGATTGGGAAAGTAATGAGAATACAGAAAGTGGCTTCGAATGGCAAGTTAGGAGGAGTTCAAAGGAACTTGGAATTGTCCGAAAAAGAAAAGCTACTGTGGAGAGATGCTGAGGAAGTTGTGTCTTCACCTAACAGAGAAATAGCTGAGCAACTTTATGTCAAACATGTTATGACCCCTTTGTTGGGTCCCAAATATGTTGATTCTGGGGTATGCTGCTTTCTGCGTATGGCTTGAATTGGTTAAAAAATGAGCTCTAATATGAGTTTTTGAGTTGGGTGTGCATGGCCCTTGTGGCAGATGCGTGTTCTAGTAACAAGGAACTTTCTGGAGGCTGTGGAAAAGAATGTCATGTCTTGGCGACCTGGTTGGAGAGTTGATGCTTCCAAGGTTGACTTGAAGCGAGATTCTGTGGTTATCATGTCCGATCATTCCGTGTTCCCTCATGGTAACACATTTGCTTCAAAGTGTCTAGAATTATACATGTGGTAGCAAACGTTACCTTTTGATGTTCTTGCATATATTGTGGTACGTTTAGCTGCATAGTGAATACCTCAACTTATGTGATGTGTTATCTTGGTTGAACGAAGAATAAAAATTCCAACTTTAGTCTGAAGCTAAGTTTTGTCTCTGTTAGCTATAAGCAAAATTTTAGTGCAAGTGCTTATTGAAAGTGGACCATTTGAATGTGGTGTAACTTTTGAATCCTGATATTTTGTTGTACATGTCTCCATCTTAGGTGTTCTCAAGGGTGGAGCCTGCATATCTGTTGAGATAAAGGTATTTTTCATAGATTTTCTTTTGTTGCTTTTCTTTGCCAGACTGATGACACATTCTGTGTGTCCATGAGTCACATAGTGACAATATAAATTTTGTTTCTTCAACTAGCCCAAATGTGGATTTCTCCCTGTATCAAAGTTCATAGCTGAAGGAAATTCCATTAAGAGGAGCACTACACGTTTTAGAATGCATCAAGCCCTTAAGTTGCAGCAACAAGTGGTAATTGTCCTGATGGTGTTTGATCTCATGGCAAATTTATCATAATGTGCAGAGCAAACTTAATTGGAGATATATAGAGAGGATGTATTCACCATTTCTCCCTCATTAATGAAGCCTTGATATTAAGTAACAAATATTATATGTTGTGGTTTTGTTATGGCTAAAACATGCTAATCTTCAGATTTCAGAGTTAAGCAAGTATAATCCATTGGATCTGTTCTCTGCTTCTAAGGAAAGAATACTTAAAGCCATCAAGGATCTTTACACCACCCCTCAGAACAACTTCCGTGTGTTCTTGAATGGTTCTCTTGTCCTTGGGGGACTTGGTGGTGGCACTAAGAAAACTGATACTGCCACTGAAGAAGCTTTTGAAGATGTACTAGAGGGCGTCATTAGGTCAGAGAAGGGTTTGCGGACCTCAAGTTTCATAGAGCTTGTTGCTGAGACTGTGTATAGTTCTGGAGTGTTGAATCAACTTCTTGAAGTTCAAAAACTTGATACACTGGACATTGAAGGGGCAATTCATGCATATTATAACTTAGTATGCCAGCCTTGTGTTGTATGCAAAGAATTTGATGCAGCAAGAGTGACACATGAATATGCCTTTCTGCATTCTATTCCTATGGATGAGAACTTGAAGATTTTGAAGAATTTTTTTATAGCTGCTACTGCAAAGGACTGTAGTCTAATGATTACTTTTAGACCAAGGGAAGATGACTTGGGGTCTGTGCAAACTAGTGTTTACTTACAGTCAACGGATCAAAATTTTGATTATAAGGTAAATAGCTTCTCTCATATCCATTCATGATTTTATGGTTAATTCGTGTGGCTGGTTTTTAATGTTTCTAATTTGCCAATGAGGCTTAAAGTCATCATAAGTCTCTCTCTCTCTCACACACACACACTTGGGATGAAGGATGCTGGAGTATTGAGAATAGTTATCTGTTAGTGAACCATTCTGGAAATGGTAATTGTCCTTGGAAATATCATTTTGTTATGTACATTTTGATTTTAATTATGCAGTTGGTAATACTACTTTTTGGTTATAGTCACTAATGCTCAAGGTAATATTCATCTCTGAATCACAGCAAGATTAATTTAAAGTACGATGTTCCTCATGGATGAGATGGTACATAGGTGATTGCTTATTTAGTTCTCCCAAAATGATGGCCCTTTTGTTTTTGGATACTGATCTGTCTTTCAACTACATAGGTGAACTTCATTGACTTGGATTTGAAACCATTAAGGAAGATGGAAGACTACTATGAATTGGATAAAAGAATCTTGAGTTACTACACTTCAACAGTAAAAATGGAACATGGGAACTGAAACACTCCGAGCATGGAGATCTATGAAGTAAGGAGAAGAATGTGAAGAATAATATTATGGAAGATGCTTTCATTACTGAATTTTTTTGTCAAGTGGGCAAAATGAAACCAGAGTCTTTTGCATTAATCATAGACATTGGTTGTGAATGTGGATCTAGAGTGCTTTCCTTTGGCCTCCTAACTTTTCCTTTTTAACTTATGCAAATCACACATTTTTTTAGTTTCCCATTTGTCTTTTTGATAACCAACGGAGTTGAGTCCTCAGTTGCCATTGTGATATTTTCAATTACGGGTTTAGGTGCAAAGAGTCTAGTTGGTTGCTATAGACATCCCATTCTCTATTTTATTGTTATGGAATACGTCAACGACTCTACGAATGGGATTCATCTCACGTCAATAACTATAGAAATGGAATTTGCCTCCATATGACTTCTAATCTTCAAAATTAGTTACTATATTACATGTTTGTCTTTTTTGCTTTATACTTAGTACCCTGTCTGCCTCATTCCTTTTTCATTGGGTTCTGCCACATTCCTCTTTAAATGCATAATTCAGGTGGACTTTTGTTGGTGCTCTCGAACTGCAATAATGACCGTTTTTCTCAATCAAACGTTTAAAGAGTAATCGCGGCTACTGTGTTTCCTTCTCTGTTTAACCCTTGTGTTTATGCAAGTTCCACAAAAAAGTTTTGATAAAAATCAGCATCTTGTATTGTTCATTAAAGTTCCTGCACAGGAACAAGCCTCTTAAGCTGAAAACCTGAAAATTTCTAAATTTAAACTCAAATTCAATTAATTCAAAATTATTTCATTGACTTCCAGCGTGTAACTCTAATTTCAGTGCTTTGGAATCTCAGACCAAGCATTCCACTACACAACAATACATCATATATATTCTGTTCATTATCAGTCATAGTTTTCATCTATGTATCATCAGAGTCATGAGTGCTAGGTTGCCGTATACAAGTAATTCTCGAGTTATTTTATTAGATTCGACTTCCAATGTACATGTAACAGGAGTTCTGGTCTATACATTAACCTCATAACGAAATGGTATCAACGTGACTGAAAACGTATCAAATTCCTCCTGTACAGATATCCTCTCTTCACCAACAAAACTTCTTTTTCTGCAGCAAATCATAAAGAAAAGTCATTTGGTTTAGTGACTCAACAGAGATCTACTTCAGTAAGGTTCAAAGTGGCATCAAAAGAATGTAATCTTCTACTTACCCGCAATCTGGCCTCTTCTTGTCTATCTATGTACGCAAGTCGCTCATCTTGCTTGATTAAAGCGTCATGCAGAGCCTGCAAAAGAGGAAGGTTTAAGTTGGTTGATAGAAATCAAGAAACATATTGAGAGATTGCAAGTAAAATGAATTAGAAGTGCAAAATAGAAGAGAACTTCCACATCTTTTTAGAACACATTAGGCAAAAGTAACTTCTTTGAAGATGCACATCCATATGTTATATGTTCAGTCATGCACTTTACGAGGATGCAAGCAATCGGTCAGACTTGCAAAGTCCAAAGCTCAATTAGGTCGAGGCTAAAACTAAGTCATTTTAGCATAACTTATCAAAACAACATTGTTTTAGTCAATAAGTCTCAAGTTAAGTCTGTCTAGAAACTGAATCAAAACTTAACCTCTTGATTTCAGACTGGGTTATGCCCTTTTGACCATCTCTACAACTTAACAAAACCTGTTCTAAAAGTAAATGAAAACACAAAAAATGGTAAAATTTTACCTATAGCAAGAAAGTATAAGAATATATGTAGTCACCTTTTTTGTAGCAATCAGTTCTGCTTCTAATGCATCCACACGACAAAGAGCAGCGTTGAGTAGCTCTTCTTTTTCACATGGCATCTTGAAAGGCTTGGTCTGTAGCATATTAACCTTCTCTTCAAGCTCACCCATCCTTCTCAATACAGAAGGGAGCACATCCACTTCTGTAAGCCCAACAGAAGAAGAGCTCCTTTGCTCTTCCTTTAGCACAAATTCAGAAGGTAAGGCACTAGTGTCGTTTGCTGAATTAGAGATAGATATCTTCTTAGGCAACAAAAATGCCAATGAGTGGATAAAAGCAAGGAGGGTTATGAAGAAGCCCACAAGCATCGACCAAATGCGACCAGGAATCTTCTCTGAAGATTTTTCTACACTTGGCAGCGAAGATGTCCCTGCAATAGATCTTCTTACTAAGTATCCAAGTCCTTTGTAAAATAAGGCTTATCAAGTACATGACTAATTGACAGTGTATAGCGTTTCCAAATATCATAAACTTGATAGTTATTTAACAAGAGGTTGTAAAGACTAAAATTAATATCTCTAACCTGTAGAAGCATCTGGGTCTTCAGAGGGAACATGTTTCTTCCATCCTTCGTCCACCGTCTTATCAATTATGGGTATATATTCATCATACTCAGAGAATTGACCACCAAGAAGTGCCTTACCAACCACTTTCCCCTGTCAATTTATCTAAAGATGTCAATAATATGTAGGAGCTTGCGTTTTCATGCAGTCACTGCTTCTCTAAGGTAGTGCAACACATTCAAGTTTTGTTGATGTGGCTAATTCATACTAAACTTTACCCATAAATTTAAAATCTGAGTGGTATAAATTGATAGGCACATTAAATCCCTATTACAGGCTAAGATTGTTGGAGTTAAAAATTCAAGATGGAAGACATGGAAAGAATTGATTTTTGTTCTTCTCGCTCTAAATAGAGCAAGATAGAAAATGGAACCCCTTGCCTTTGTCTGTTCCTTGTACAACTAAGGAACTGCACAAAGGCCCGTTGACCTGGACTGTGGAAAATACCAGTTTCTTTATCTGCAAGAAATGTTGATGACTTCCGCTCAACTTATGATGAACTCATGGAAGCAGAAGAAAATCAAATACAAGCAGAAATCATAAATTTCATCAAGATCAACGGTAAAAGGCGCTTACTTCTTCAGTGACAGGAGTCAATCTTGGAAGCAAATTGTTTTTAGTTGGATTGGGAGATCCAATATCTTCCACTTCTGATCCTGATTCTCCAGTAGAAGCATCACTGGTTTTCATCTGACTTGAAAGAAGATATCAACAACTTCAGAGTGGACATATGGTGTAGTTAATTTATTAGAAGACAGTAACTATGATTTGGAAATGAAACATTCTACTTGAATGTACCGTTGCATAACGTGGCTTATCACAAGCAATTATCCTGCCGTCAGAGTTGGAAATTGTTACTATTTGCCTAGAGTAGAACCCTTCACCGCTATGAACCATCTGCATCCACATAGACAACTACAAAACCTAAGAATCTTTTCAAGGAGTTAATTATGAAAATGGGAATGAAAGACGTATCATAAATCAAATCTAACAAATAGTGTCAAACCTTTAAAATGTTAGGATCTTTCCATGGCCCCTTGTCAGATCTCATGCAACCTCCCTGATCAGCACAAGTACAGCTACCACCGAGAAATTCAGGCAATTCACTGAAATCATTCCACAACTTATCTGTCACAAAGAGAGGTCTAATTGGAAGAAGAACCAGAATTTGTAATATCATATGCTTTGGCAGTACCTGGCATCAATTATTTCCAGCAATTTATTCTGATACTTATTACCAAGGACCTGCAGTACGATTCAAAACCCTATCCATTATTGTCCACTTATTTTTAAAAAAGAATAAATAGAACAGACAAGAGGTTAGATAAGTAATACTCACGTGAATTTTGGATGCTGTTTGGGCATCAAGAAATGATTTCACTGTATTCCAAAGCAGTTTAAAAGCTGGACCGGCATTTACAATGAGCATGCGGCACAGTGTCTGCAGAATTTATCTTAGAAACTGTGATATATAGCACTCGTAATTGAATTTTGAGTCCTATTAAGCAACAGAATCTGAAGGAATTTATACCTCAGGATAGTTGTCACCATCAATTTTCTGCAGCTGCATGATAAGTTCTCGTGCAGACTTGGTTAAGTTCTTTAAACCCTAAAAGCAGGATTCAAACAGATATTAAGGATCTAAGAGATGGACTAAGATAAAATGGTGTTTTAAGTAGAATATCAATTATGAAGGTAATAGCAACAACAAGATACACACCACGCCTTGCACATCCAAAATAGTTGTGCACGAATCTATATGTCTCTTTGCTGCGATAGAGCAAGCTGGAAACTTAATTGCAAAACATTTTTCAAACTCCTGTACATGATATCTAATATATCTATCCATAGTGGTAACTTGCAAGAGTTTGCTGGGATCAACTTTTCCCAGTCTTTCGATGTAGACAGGTCTCCCATCCTTATCTACTCCATGATATGCCTGAGGGTAGTACTTTAAAACTTCATCCAATTCACTGAACTCAAAATCCTGAAACAAAAATAAGTATCATCTTGCAAAGTTAGAGAATCTCAATTGATGGCCATCCGATAAGAAACAATAGTAATAAAGAGGGGCAGAAACATGGACTATTCTATAGCAAAATCAGTAAAAGACAAGCTAAACAAGAAATACATAGTCAAAAGGGAAAAGATTGAGTTAAAATAAGTCTTAATACAATGTTACCTCCATAATTGTGTCTGCACCGAATTCTTTTCTCCACTGAAGCATACTGGCCCACATCTGCTTTGCTTTCTCAATGTCAAACTTCCTTGCTTTCAAAAATCTATAAAATTTTTTACAAGAAAAGTCTCAAGTATGAAGGTGAGGCAGTGAAGAACACTAATTAGGCTGGACCAGCCATAACCTATCATTTAGCTTGTCCTTGTGGGCAAATAAAAGCAACAACTTTCATAACGTCCAATTGATCAATTATGTAATTGATAACTACTTGAAAACAAAGTATTTTGAACAACAGGAAAGAAAGTTAAAAGGTAAAGAATCAGAATATCACCTTAACAACATGTGATAATCATTATGCCTGGGAGGAAGCAAGTCATCTGCAATCAAAGTCTGTCTAAAAGAATCAACAAGCCGCAGCTCCTCAACATCCCGAACATCCTCAATTGCAGCAGCAGCAGTAGCAGAAGTCCCCAGATCACTACCATTTCGCTTCTTGCTGTTTTTCTTCAGTGAACGTCGGAACTTATTAGAAGCTTTCATCGCCTTCTTCTTCAAATTCGCAATTCTAGTCCTCCTATCCTCCTCCGAGTTCTCGAAATCAGACCTCCGTTCTCTTCTCTCAGTTCTCTCATCATTTCCAGAAGACCCATCAAAACCTACAAAACATCAAACAACCCTATTTTTTACTGAAATGCCAGGCCAACAACAAAAGGCCAAAAAAAAAAAGACACCAAGATTACCCCTTCCCAATCAGTAAAAAACTTCACTAACATGAAATTAAACCACCCGAAACAAGTTATAAACTTCCGTAAATTAACAGCTAAATTAAAAGGCCACAAAAATGGGGAACAAATATACATAGCCAATAACAACAACAACATCATCGTCACTAATAAATGAAAACATAATTAAAAAGAGCACTCACAAGGCTTCCCAAAGAGATCCAAAGGATTCGACATGTCGGTGGTAGAAACCGATCAAGAACCGAATAGATCACGCAAAAGAAAGCTAAAAAAGAAGAGAGAACCAGAACCGCGTAGATCGAGAAGAAGCCATTGGAAGATCCAAAAACTGCAAAATTAAATCGCTTTAATTCCAAGTAAAATCCCTGGAAATTTGGATCTTCCTCATGGAGTAGTAGTGCGTAATTAGGTTACTACGTACTCACTGCTCCAGATGTAAACCAAAAAAAAGAAAAGAAATGAAACTGAAGCAGTTATTAACAGAGAGAAGAGCAGAGGTCGGAGACAGGTGGTGGTGTGGTCTATATATATTGTGGGTTAGGTGGGTCCAACTTGCCACGTGGATGAACCAACCGTTACGCCAGTGGCTGTGGCGGGAGATTCGCCGGGTTTCTGTTTCGGCGGTTAGTTCGGTTGTTATTTAATAGACATCATAGAATAGAATATAGCGGTTTTTTTTCTTATATTTTTAAATTATCTAATTTATTTATGATTTATTTCAATTTTTTTAAGGTTGTAAGTTGTAATCTAAGTTACAATTAATATTTTAAACAAGATTAAAAAAACTCAACTAATTCAATCGTAAAAATCTTGAACCGATCAATTTTTTATTTAATTTATTTTAGTAACTTTTGTTATTAAAAATTAAACAAATTATTAATTAAACAGTCAAATTTTATTAATTAATTAATTGTTATAAACTGAAATAAATTAATTAATTTTTATTTAATAATCTTTCAGGTATATTTCAAATTCTTTAATTCATTGAATCTTTTAAATTTTAAACTTTTTTATTTTATCAATTTAACTTTCTGATTTTTTTAAAAATTTGGAAGTTAGTGTTGACTGATTGACCTAAATAAAATAATATCATTTAAACGATTTGGTCAAACTCGACCTGAACAGACTAGAACCTCAACTCAGGCCAGCTGGGCTAGCCATTTTCATATCTAAAGAAGAGGGGGTGGGTGGCTTGTGAAATTTTCCAGATTCAGAGTACTTTCCACCAGTGATTAGAGACTTTCTAGAACTTGGAAAAATTGACAATGTGTATAGCATTGCGGGGTTGAAAATTCGCTTAAAAAGCTAACATCAGATCAAAATCGGAATCAGATTCCACTAGATTTTCCCAACACCTCTTGTTTGATTATCATTTTCACAAACAATAGTCAACACATCTTTTTCTATCGTTTTCTTAGTTCCTTTCCTTTTTCTTTTCCTTTTTCCTAAAGTTATTCTCTTACAATCTCATCAAAACAACTGCTTTGGCAGAAGACAACATAGGACAGGAAGAGCTTCTGGTAACAGGGAAAACCCCTGGAGACTAAAGAGTAAGTAGATTCCAATTCCAGCACACATGATGTAATAATATGCAGACTTCAACTAGCTTAGTTTAGCAAGAAATTACATTAGGAAAGTTCATATGTACAAATATATATTCACAGACCTCCTTATATATTTAGGGTGGTAAGGATACTGACTGTTTTAAGGGCGGCGTGCGTCCGATTTCATCAGCTTGAACAATGGTTTCTATATACACGTTTCAAAACCTACTAGAACAAATGGCTGAGTTACTTTCAATTTTCAATCGTGTAAGAAAATCGACGATGAATTGCAGGCATCAACACTTCCCCACCCGTTATGTGTACTTTTTCAGATTCCTTTTAGCCCGAAATTGCCCAAGTTTGTCCCTCCATTGAGCTGCACAGAAGCAAGATAATTGCAAAAATGCAAAAAATTTAATGTATCGAATAAGAATGAACAAAGCAAGAGGAGATAGTAACTTCAGAATTCAATAGTAACATTTATTTCGATTAAATTATTCAAACCTTCTTCCTCACGCATTGATATTCGACATGTTGGTGTTACGGTATGATGAGAACAATTTGTCAAGACGTTCAGGTGAGTAATAAAAGCTAGTTCCAGATTCAGTGAAAATGTCTTCATAGATCCAAATGTTCCTTGAAAGAAAAAACGGATCTTATATGTACATACCGGCATCATTATATCGTTCCTCAACAGCAGCTATCAGCATGTTGCGTATAAGATTGAACTCTTTGGTATCAAGACAAGGCTGACTGGAGGGCCTGAAATCATTTATATCTAGTTACAACGTTTAATCTCTCAAAACTGAACTACAACCAAAGCCAACTTCGCTGGACAACTATTAAAGTAGTCTAAGGATTTGATGGTCATATTTTAAACAAGTTGTTGATCTCCCCAGCAACAAATCAATTGCTCTTCTACAGAGTCATTAACAGAACACAGAGAAGATACTTCCTCTTTTCTTTTGTTGTGTTTTGGGTGATGGGAGGAAGGAGGAGAGAGAATATTAGATTTGAAGACTAACCTATCTAGTTCAGTGAACAGTAAACCATCTGAAGCAGGAGACTGTGTTATCTTTCCAGATTCAATAACTCTCATCCCATCATTGTATGCGAGGTACTTGTTGACTTGAATTGGTACCTACAAGGATCATAGGAGATATGGTTCCACATATCAGAAAACCAATAAGCATTGTGTTTTAGACTCAGTTTTCACTCATAACAACGCTATGCTTCATATCCAACCACATAAAAACCTCTTCAGCAATTGCCCTCTTAAAACTGTTTAAAGATAAAGTACTATTTAAGTTGCTCCCTAGATTGTCCACAAGACCATACCAGTACTGCATTGCCACCAACCAGGAGTTAAAAGGAATTTCCACAAATAACATGTAAACAGGAGAGGAATAATTAAAATAAAGAATATCATTGAAGCACAAGGATCTAACAAATCTATAGATCATGAGTGTCAGATAGTCAATCTAACCAATAATAAATGAGGGCAAGCTTAGTATATAAAATAGCCGTTTCTACAGCAATTTAAGAACCAATTATGAAACAATATTCTAGCAATGAACGTACATCGGCATCAACAGTGTTACGGCTCAAAAACTTGAACTGGAAGAAAATAAGAAAAAATAACATGAGTGCAATACCTTGCATCTCACAGCAATGTTGATGGCATCTGATGGGCGAAGATCAAAGCTTACAAAGTCTGAGCCATTGCCTACCTGTTACATCATTTTCGATTGTCAATCAGTATTTACATTCCAAGTCCATAGAAAACAATCAATCTTGCTAGAGAAAAATCTTAACAAAATAACAAGATGTAACTACCTTTGTAAGGTACAACTGAGCAAAATAAGCCTCATGCACTCTCTTGGTAACTCTAACAAGCTTCACCTGAAATAGTGGTGGACATGTACAACAATCAGAAATCATGAATTCATTTGAAAGAGAAGCTCAAACTGTACTGATAATTGTGACAGCCAAACAAAAAACTCAGTTATCAGATTTTCACACTACATATATGCAATAGCTTTCCCATACACTTCCCATGTACTGAGTTGTTTCTTCAATTTATATACCATTTCACAAAGGAGTAGAAGAGAATAGAAAAATAAGAAAACTCAAGCATACTTCATAGCCCAGCTTGTCAATCATCTCTTTCACCACTTGATATAGAGTTGGTCTAGCCTGAAAACCAAATGCCGATTACACTATCATTAGAGCATTGTTTTCAGGAGACAAACTAAAGGAATTCATCAAGCCAAATTTGAAAATTCCACTATTCCATAACAGAGGCAGTTGCTAAATTACAATTTGAACATTGCGAATTGCTGCCATGAGTAGCACGCTAGGCATCTCCACTGCAATAGGAAAAAAAGAAGGCAGTTCATGATTTCAAATACAACAAAGGAATGGAAAGAGATTATCTAAAAAGAATCAAATAAGTAATCATCCAAAATATGAGATAGACATACAAACAATTATCGGGAGGAGAAGACCAGTCCCATCTTCCATCTTCAACACAATGGCAGGATGCGGAGCATAGTCGGGTAAATGTCCTTGAGGATTGTTATGAACACATCGTAAGTGCCTCCCATCCCTCATTTTCACAATGAAACCATCCGCTCCACTCTTGACTTCAACTACAAGGAGAACCACAAGTGAAAGATTAACCATTTACCATTCCATATATTACAAACATCCAGAATATCAATCTCCATCCAAAAGTCACAAATTATCACGTGTATCAGCAATTAATCAACAGTAAATGCTATTCCGCACAAACATACCAGCCTCAACTACGCTAGAGTTCACGTAATCTTCATCATTTTCATTGAAATTCTCGGCTGTGCTCCCGTTACCATCAGAGGAAGAACTCAAACTACACTGCGCTCCAACAAATCTTCTCGCGTCCGATGGACGATACAGAATACCCACTTTGGTCTTGTAACCAGCAATCCCCTTGAATCCCGACAACTCACTTCTAAGAAGCCTAGCGTTGTTCACAAAGCGACCATTCACAGGCAGACTGTAACCCCCAGCTTTCTTTGCTCGAACAGCAGGGCAAAAAACTGGTCCTTGCAGCGACGCCATTTTACCTTCTCACCAAAACCTACACAAATCGTCGCAACACATAAACGACCGCAGATTTTCCCAATGTCACCATTCGGCCTCGAAATCAATTGTCAAAAACAAATCTTTATTAAAAAAAACACACAAAGACTTCTATACTGCAGAACAGTGGGCGAAATTAGGTTCTTAAAAGATCACCGTCTTAACGTCACAATTTAGAAACGAAAACCAATCTTTTATCTTTTTTTTTTGGATAATGGAAAATAAAAATTATAAATTCCGTTCTAGATTTAAAGATTTAATCATCATCAAGAAAGTCAATCCCTAAACAAAATCGATTCCTTCGGTGCCAGTAAAGAGTGTGATCTGATCGCAAACAAAAAACGAAAACCGAAGAACCAAGCTCGCACCTAAGACCTCCTCAAAGAAGCTCTCTCTCCTCAGCCTTTAAGATCTGTAATTAGGTGATCGTAAACAAACCTAAGAACTGTGAAGGAGTGATCAGAAGGAAATCAGAGACGAGGAAGGAGATGAGAGACAGCGAGACGAAGCTAGAAAGGAAGTGAGAGTGAGACGTGTACCTTATCCAGTTTTGATCGTGGGAAATTACACTCATGACCTTGCTCAAGTCAGTTGATTAAATTTTTTTCTGTGAAGTTTATCCTTTTCTCTCTTTTTTTTACATTATCCATTTTTTTAAAGAATGATTAAAAAAACTCTCTTGTCTAATTTTTTTTTGTTTTTCACAATGTTCTAAAAATTGGACCGGACATCGAACCGGTCGAAGGAAAGATTTAAGGTTTAGAGGTTCAACCGGTAGTGAACCGCTATCAAACCG
>JANVCL010000006.1:1937718-1952471 GCA_026546855.1 Erythroxylum incrassatum | reverse complement strand
TGTGGTTTCAAACCATGTGTATGTAAATAAAGTTATGCTGTAATGTAGATTCATTATGAATATAGTTGGGCCCAAATTGTTTATTGGCTTCCTCGCATTTGAAAAAAAAAAGATATTGATAAAAAGGTTTTTGACTAATTGAGCACAGTAGCATGCCATCTTCGCGGGGCACGGATTCAGATATCACCATCGATGTCTGGCCCGAGTCTTGCGGTAGTGAGGTGTTACAATTATTTTAAGAAGTTAAATAGAGATTTAAAAATGTCAGAAAAAGCGAATAAAATTAAAATTTTGAAATATAATTAAAGGAATATTTAATATTTAATAAACTGTTCATTTTTTAATAACAAAAATTATTAAAATAAATCCAATTTAAAAGTTAGTCCGTTTAAAATTTTCATTGTCGAATTGTTTGAGATAATTTAAATTTTTAATCATCGAGTAAAATAGGGATTTTACTCAAAATTAACAAGTATAACTTGTTTTGACTAAGATTTAGGTGAAATTTAGATTTTCAAAAATATTTTTTATATTTTAGATAAGATTTGAATTTAGGTTTTGTTGGAATTATAACAATGACCAAATCGTTGTGTAATAGATTGAACACCTTAGTTTTGTAATTATTAATTTTGATTAATAACATTGCAAATGATTTTATTATCATATTTTGTTTATTGCTTTTTATTCTAATATGATAAGTCCTTGATTAAATTTATACATTTGTCATCATAATGGAGATTATAATAATGAAAGTCAAGTCTTTAATGTTTAATTTAAAAGTGTTATTGATCATAGGATCATCAAATAAGAACTTTAATAATCCAATTATATCAATATATATGTAATAGTATCTATTTGATAGATATTAGTAGATTTTATTTACTAAATTACATGTATAGATGATGCATATAGAGATATGATAATTAAACTGACCAAACTGAAAATTATTAATGGTTAATATTACCTATGAACTGTCAAGTGAGATATTCTCATATAGATTTAAATATATATTTTTCCTTTGACCTGAAATTATCATAGTAATCAATAGGTCACTTATTACATTTTGATATCAGACACCTAGTATGTAAAAATGCTAGTTGAATGATCATTAGATATAATTAAGTACTTATCTGATTATTGGTGAGTCAAAATGGGATCCATCGACTCTAGTTAATAGGTTTGAATTCTATATTGTCATTGATTTTAATAGTTGTTTCAAGAACTTGGCCAGGCCAATTGAATTAGTGAGAAAAATGAGTTTTCTAAGTCATTCACCAATCATTAATGATCGACACATAACATAGTTGGTTATCTAATAAGGTTTGACAGTTAAACCATACCTTAGAATAATCCGGAGTTGTAATGATGAAAGGTAATAACATATTATCCTTAACTAAGTTTCGTCTTTGTAAGGTTATTACTTCACACTGTTTGGTTGTTGAGGAGTGTTGTTAGATGTCGACTTTGATTAGTAATTAACTGGATTAATTACTATCGGTTTTGTAATGAACTTATGTGATCATACACTTACGAATATAATATTTTATGTTTATGATTATTTAATTTATTATGAGATAATTTATTAAATAATTAATATTAGAAATTTTCTTGTATAAAATAAATGAATAAAATAAAATATTTTTATTTTATTTCATTTATAAATAATAATAATTATTTTAAAAAATAAAATAAAATGGCAAAGAAGGCGTCGTGACCTTGCCTTTGCCTGAATCCAGATCCTCTGTCTAATATTACTCTGTTTTATTCTGTCTTATAGAATCTCAGTCATTTATTTTGTGGGACTCACGCGAAACCTATGCGAGACCTACATAAATATATGACTGAAATTTATTAGATACAATAAGATACTATAATATTAAACAAAAAATCTGCACTCTCTGTGCCTTTGCCGGTTATTTTCGGTAACCAAAACAATAACAAAATAGAGATGTAGTGAATAGTTTTCTTACTTTGAAAAGAAGCGTTAATATACGTATACGTTTTCGTTTTTCTTGGTTATGGAATGAAAAAAAGAGAGAAGAGTAGTATAACATATACTCTTTCATTTTCGTGTTTTTGCGGGTTTTCTTCGTTAAAAAAAAGTTTTTTAAAATTTAATATCAAGTATTAAAAGCGGGACATATTTTTTTGATATAAAATACAAAAAAATTTAGTATTTTCGAAGTTTTGTATTGATTAATCCTCACATTTCAAATATTTATTTTATCTATTCTTATTATTTATATATTTGTTAAACGCAATAGATGAATATATGATTATAATTTTTATTTCCGCTATATTTGAGATTTTTCAGGTTTTATATTCTAACTCAAATTGACTTATTTAATTAAAATGATGTTATTTTATTTAATGGATAAACATTAACTTTAAATTCAACCCAATTGGACATTATTTCATGAATGAATGAAACAAAAATACATTATCTTATTGAATGTATAAAATAAAAACGTTTTATTTTATTTTATTAAAAAAAGTTTTAATATGAAATTATCAACTTGAAATATTCAATTTTTGAATTAAAAACGAGGAAAATGGTGTAACTTATTAGGAACACAAAAAAAGAAAAATACATAATATGTATTGTTTAAAAGTATCTATTTCTATAATCTAATTTTTTTTAAGTGGTGCATTAGAAAAAAGAAAAATTTCAACTCATTCTTCTATAAGAAATTAATAGTCTTACTTATCCAACAAATTAAAAAAGAAAAAAAATATTCATTAGTAAAATTATATCATCCCTGTAAACTAATCCCTTCCAATGTGTTAGTTAATAAATATATAAATAAGGATGACAATAAATTGGCCTAAATCCGAGCCTCTACTTAATCAGGTCCGAGACAATCGGCCTAAGCTTGACTTGAATTTTTTAAAAAAGTAGAAAAACAAAAACAACGTCATTTTACTTATAAAAGTCGGGTCTCGAGTTGATCCGAACCTAGGTAGCTCGAGAGCTTAGGGCCGATAGGAACACTTACTGTCCATTAAATTCAAGAAAAATATAAATCAAATTTACATATAATAAGCAAAGTTAATTTTAATAAAAAATAATAAAACTTACAAGTACGCTACTATTTACTCTTGACACACTCACCATCCTGCACTCGTGCGATAACTTGTGCTGATCTTGAAAGCCCAAACATAACCTTAACTACTTGGTCCATTGTCAAGAAGATATCCACATCCCTGATAATGCCACTTGCGAATTGTAAGACGACACGTGTACTTATCGCTTAGGGACCGTAACAGACGATCTCTCCCGCCAACTCTATCTGTTTTTAGCCAACACAGAGGGAGGTTTTGTGTTCAAGGATGGAGAGTTTGATGGCCCAAAGCATCTCCAAACCTCCGATCACAATCCCGACCAAACAAGACACCACATGGGATTTCTCGAACAGACCCAATGTAGCATCTGTCCCCTTCTCCAGAAAGCGACACCAAGTTGTTACTGACTCGTACGTAAACTACCTCTGCAAAACTGGACGATTGAACGAGGCAGTGGCGGCCCTTGACTCCTTAGCTCAACATGGGTCCGAGGTAAGACCCGATACTTTTCTAAATTTGGTTCAGTCATGCATCGACTCGAATTCCCTTATTCTGGGTCGCAAAGTCCATTCTCGGATTGGTTTGGTGAAGCACAAAAGTCCGTTTCTTGAAACTAAGCTGGTAAGTATGTATGCTAAATGTGGGAACTTGGAAGATGCGCGTAAAGTGTTTGCTGAAATGGGTGAGAGAAACTTGTTCACTTGGTCGGCGATGATTGGTGCTTGTTCTAGGGAGCGTAGATACAGGGAAGTGATCGAGCTCTTTTATATGATGATGTCAATGGAGGATAGCTGTTTGCCAGATGCGTTTTTACTGCCTAAGATATTGCAAGCGTGTGGGAACTGCGGTGATCTAAAGACTGGGAAATTGATACATTTGTTGGTAGTGAAATGCGGAATGGGTGATATTCCGCGCGTAAGCAATTCGATATTAGCTGTCTATGCCAAGTGCTGGAAGTTGGACGTGGCAGAAAGATATTTTGAGAGGATGGAACAGAAGGACACAGCAGCTTGGAATGCTATGATGTCAGGGTACTGTCAAATTGGTGATGTTGAGAAGGCTCATAGATTGTTTGATGCAATGTGCGAAGAAGGGACTGACCCGGGTTTAGTAAGTTGGAACTTGTTGATTTCTGGTTATAACCAAATAGGGCGTTGTGATGTTGCTATGGAATTGAAAAAGAAGATGGAGAGTAATGGAATTGCTCTTGATGTTGTCGCTTGGACATCAATGATTTCTGGTTTCGGTCAAAATAATAGGACAAATCAGGCATTAGACTTATTTAGAGAGATGATTCTAACAGGGGTTGAACCAAATGGTGTTACAATTGCAAGTGCCGTTTCAGCATGTGCATCTTTAAAATCATTAAATGCAGGGATGGAAATCCATTCCCTTGGTGTTAAGTTGGGTAATGTTCACGATGTGCTGGTTGGAAATTCCCTAATAGACCTGTACTCAAAGTGTGGGGACCTAGAAGCTGCTCGACAGGTCTATGATCTAATGGTAGAGAAAGATGTTTTTTCTTGGAACTCAATGATTGGAGGTTATTGTCAAGCTGGATATTGCGGTAAGGCCTACCTGCTGTTTACGCAATTGCAGAATTCTAATATACAGCCCAATGTCATCACATGGAATACAATGATATGGGGTTATTTACAAAATGGAGATGAGGATCAAGCCATGGATTTGTTTCAAAAGATGGAGAAGGAGGGGAAAATCAAGCGGGATACTGCATCATGGAATTCACTTATTGCTGGTCATATACATATTGGGCAAAAAGACTTGGCATTGAGCATATTTCGGCAAATGCAGTCTGCTGGTATTCGTCCTAATCCTGTTACCATATTGAGTGTTTTACCTGCTTGTGCAAGTTTGATTGCACTCAACCAAGTAAAAGAGATCCATGGTTGTGCATTGCGCAGAGATCTAGTATCTGCCTTGCCTGTGATTAATTCACTTATTGACACTTACACGAAATCAGGGAATATAGCTTATTCAAGAAGCATATTTGATAGGATTATATCCAAAGATGTGATCACCTTTAACTCAATGATTGCTGGTTATATTTTGTATGCTTGTCCAGATGCTGCACTTGATATTTTTGATCAGATGAGAATATCAGGAATTAAACCAAGCAGAACTACTTTTGCTTCTATAATTCTCGCACAGAGTCTTGCTGGAAAAGTTGATATGGGGAAGCAAGCTTTCTCTAGCATGGTTAATGACTACAAAATCATACCAACTTTAGAACATTATTCAGCTATGGTTGATTTATATGGTCGTTCAGGTAGGCTTGGAGAAGCATTGGCATTTATTGAAGATATGCCAATCAAGGCTGACTCATCCATCTGGTCTACCTTCCTAACTGCCTGCCTCATTCATGGCAATTTTGACATGGCAATGCAAGCTAGGGAGAATTTGGTGAACTCAGAACCCAGGAATTCTTTGATTAGTCAGTCAAATTTACAAGGATATGCTTTATATGGAAAAGTCCTTGATGCTTCGAAAGTTAAAAAGGTTGATGGAAATGGCAAGGTACCAAAACTTATTGGACAGAGCTGGATTGAAGTAAAAAAGAAGGTGCATTCTTTTGTGACAGGCAACTGGCCTAAATTCAACCCAGATGTTCTGTTTTCTTGGGCAGAAAGCATCTCAAGTGAAATCAAGGCACAAGATCTGGGGTGTGGGTTTTATAAGGATGAAATAGAGGAAGAAGAGAGGGAAGAAATTGTTGGTATCCATAGTGAAAAGCTTGCCCTAGCTTTTGCTCTTGTTTCATCACCTTCTACACCTCAAAGTATACGAATTGTTAAGAACATAAGAATATGTGGAGAATGTCATGTGGTAGCTAAATATATCACCTTGAAATATGGCTGTGAAATATACTTGAGTGACTCAAGGTCCTTCCATCACTTTAAATCTGGGAAATGTTCTTGCAGGGATTATTGGTAGGTTAAAAAGCGAAAACATAAATGTGTAATTGCTGTCAAGATCAATCCCCTGATAACATAGTAGCTTATTGCAAATTCATGTACACTTACATGTTTACTGCTTCCTGTGTTTTATAACCATCATTGCAAAACATTGTGTCAAAACAATGAGCAGGTGATATATTTGCCAGAGGAGCGATCCAAGTGGATTTAAGGTTGACAGTTGTTGAAATGGTGCCTTGCTTGCAGACCAAAGTCCAGTGTGTTAACAGATTTAGTTTTGAGTTACCTCGTTGTAACTTCTTTTCTATTTTGTAAGTAGTCAATTCCGAAAGAGTGAAAGAAGTATGCAGACAAAAATCCTCTAGAGAAATAAGTTCTGTTAAACTTAATCATATGGTGCCAACTAGAAATGAACTCCTGGAACTTTTGATGGAATGTTGGAATGGACTTAAAAGACTGCCTCAAGATCCAGAAGCATATTTGAAGTGCATTGACTGATATTGCGAAGTATGTACCAGATGGTTATGGCATCAGTAGTGCCGAAGGAACACATGATCGGCCAAGAAACACGAAAAGTGTGAATTTACTGGAAACAGGAGGTTTTTCCCAATTCCAGTTCTGTATGGAAGTCAAGTTCTCAGGCAATGTTATTCCTTACATTCGATGTTCAGTACCTTGTGAAGGGGCATGATTAAAGTCCTCTAATTGTTTGAAGGCATTGTAAAGTTTCATCTTGTATTCCCGCTTCTTTTATGAAAATATCGCAAATAAAGTTAACAAAGCTTATTACTTTTTCCTATGGTCTTTTGCTTCATTTAGATCCTGATGTCTTGGAATTTCATACAATGCCAACCGGTAGCTCAAAAACTAGTTACTTCGATGGTGAAGACTATATATATTTGAACTTACTGTAGTCACTAGGATGCTCATGGTTTTATAGAACAGTTTGAGAGTTTGGTAGGGACGACAGAGTAAGGATGGAACCTACAATGATAGAAAAGGAAGAGAGTATCTTCTCAATTGAGAAATACCCACATATGGGAAGTAGAAACCTCACACCAGTGAAGAGTCAGCTTCCAGAACCCGGGCCATTACTGCAAGATTCTGCAACACTATTATGAACAAAGCTTTCATGATATGAAAAGTTCCAAAGGGAATGTCAAAAAGTTCCATGCCTTTTTCTGAGGCATCCATAATCGTGAATGATTGGGCTTAATGTTGTAGTAGCTCTCAAATAGTAAACACTGCAGAATCTGACAATAAATGGTGGATGAGCTGTTTTGCTCTTCCACGATTGTGGAAACTCACGGTCAGAAACCCGTGGTGCCTTTTCAATCACAGGATAACGGATGCCTTAGTGACAAGGTTGTTTCATGGATCTGATTCTCTTATCTTAGAACATGTCCCTCTTTAGTGCATTTGGAATTTGTTTCTTCTGCTAGCTTCAGACAGCTATATTATACAGAGTTTCCACTCACGAGGATGCTTTTGTTTCTTATTAAATAGGACTAATATTTCTCTATTGCTCTGTGTAGCGCCAAGAAAGTTCTTCCAACCGGCACTAGATCAACAAGTCTCCAAGTATCCGTTTATTTACCAACAGAATGGTACTGTCTAAACTTCCATTATCTTGCTTCTCTGCAATACTTTTTCTTTTGAACTTCTTTATGCGTAAGCACTAATAAGCTGGAAGTGTGATGATGTTTTCAGAGCTCTGAAAAAGGAGAAAAGGTACCTATGAGCGTTGGTCCTTGGGGTGGTCAAGATGGGTTTCGTTGGGATGATGGAGTGTACTCGACAGTCAGACAATTCGTGATAGCTCATGGTGCTGGTATTGACTCCATTCAGATTGAGTATGATAAGAAAGGGGTCTCAATTTGGTCAGAGAAGCATGGAGGATTTGGAGGCAATAGAATAGACAAGGTTAGTCCGCTCTTTCATGAAGATATGGTCATAGAATTCTGGTGATTCTAGACTAACATAGGAATGAAATGAAATGTCCATACTCCATAGCAGTTAGAGAGAGGGGTTTAGCCTGGTGGCTAAAAATGTAGGGAAGCTTAGAATTGATGTTTGAATTGAAGTTTGATTGAAATTTAACTATGTACAGTATAGATGTTGCAATCATAGCAAGAAGGACGATCGGAACTTGGACACAGGATCTGTGAAACTATCATTGTTCCTAATGATCTGCATCTTGCAGGTGAAACTTGATTACCCAAATGAGTTCCTTACTTCAGTCAGTGGACACTATGGCATCATAAACGACTGGGGACCTGTACTTATTCGATCACTTACATTTGAAAGCAACAAGAGAACATATGGACCATTTGGAGTAACACAAGGCACATGTTTTTCATTACCAGTGACTGGGGGCAGGGTCGTTGGTTTTCATGGAAAAAGTGACTGGTGTCTTAACGCAATTGGGATATATTTGAAGCCTCACCGGCAAGAGAAAAGCTCCAAAGCTATAGTCCAGACGAAAAGCTACAATACTAATGGGAGTGACAGTGTAGGCTACTCTGTTATACAAGGAAGTGCAGGCAATGCTTATGACATAGTTGTTGCTGTGAGGCAGAAAGATGATAATGGCAACCCTCTACAAAAAAGGCTCTCAACACAAATTTCACAAGAGCATTATACCGATGCCGGAACAATCACCAAGGTAAGACATCTCTGTCATGTTCCTGTTCTTTTCACATGATTGTTTTTGTCTCGAGTGTGTCATCAGACTTTAAATGGAAGACCTGAAATTCAGGGAGCTAGTATAGGAAGAATTCCATCAACAATTGAAGGTCTGATAACATATGGACCCTGGGGTGGCACTGGTGGTTCCTTGTTTGATGACGGACAGTACTCGGGGATTAGGCAGATCCATTTGTCACGCAGTATTGGCATTGCATATATTAGAATCCAGTATGATGACAATGGACAGCCTAAATGGGGAAGCAAACATGGCGGAAGTGGAGGATTCAAAACTGATAAGGTTAGTTATCTTAGATACAGAGTTATCCGTTTCATACCATGCCACATACCGTCCGGAAAAGGATACCAGAATAGCTTGTACCTTACCAGATTGATGTACCAAAATTGTAGGATTTTCAGATTTTCATTTCATAAAACTAAAAAACTTGGTCCAGTGTCTTACTATTGAGTATTGATTGGTGCATTTCTTGCAGATAATATTCGATTATCCTTCTGAGATACTAATGAATATTAGTGGAACCTATTGGCCTTTAATGTACATGGGGCCTCATATAATCAAGTCGCTTACTTTCTACACCAACAAAGGAGTGCATGGTCCATTTGGAGAAGAACAAGGACCCTCTTTCACCACCAAAATGAAGGAAGGCAGAATTGTTGGATTCCATGGAAGAGAGGGTCTTTTCCTGGACGCCATAGGAGTACACATTGTGGAAGGAATTGTAAAACCTGCAAAGCATTATCTTTCTGATGCAATAACTAAAACTGAAGCAGATGTTGCAGAAGTAGACAACTCTCCCTGGTCTAACAAGCTTGTAGTTGCCAAACGAGGACAAACCGAAGATGTTACTTGTGGAGTGATCAAAGAACCAGCTCCATGTGGACCAGGTCCATGGGGTGGAGATGGAGGAAGACCATGGGACGATGGAGTGTTTTCTGGGATTAAACAGATATTTGTAACAAGAACAGCAGAAGCTATTTGTTCAATACAGATTGAGTACGACAGGAATGGACAATCTGTCTGGTCTGTTAAACATGGAAGCACTGGAGGAACATCAACACAAAAGGTACATAAAACAATATAATTTCACCAAGAGAATCTTAAACATCTAAGAAACTTGATAAGAGCTTCAATTCCAATGACATGGGATGTGATTTGTTTTTGCAGATGAAATTGGAGTACCCTCATGAAGTCCTGACATGCATGTCAGGATACTATGGTGCAATAAACAGAGAGGATAGGCCAAAAGTCGTGAGGTCGCTGACATTTTACACTAGTAGAGGTAAGTATGGGCCGTTCGGTGAAGAAATTGGTACGTTCTTCACGTCGACCACGACTCAAGGAAAGGTGGTGGGCTTCCATGGAAGGTGTGGGGCTTATGTTGATGCTATTGGGGTTCATATGCAACATTGGCTTGGAAATGACAGACCATCAAAGCCTTCTCTTTTCAAGTTCTTCAAATGATTGATTTGATGGACAGCTTGCTTATTAATTAATGAAATAATACTTCTAATCTGATTTCATCTTTAATTCAAATTTTTAAAATATTGTATTACAAACTTATGTTTATGTATAAGTCACTCTTAATTAAAAGATTTTAATTCAAAGATTAAAAATTTTAATCAGTTCAACCATTTTAATTTTAAAAATTAGGGATGGTAATTTGGCTCAAACTTGACCGGGGATGAAATGGCCAAGCCCGAAGTCAACGGGCCTAGCGTGAGTAGATTGGCCCATGGATCGGGCCACGGGCTGATATTGCTTGGCCCGATCAAGCCATGGGAGGGGCTCGGGCCAAGGCCTCCATGACCAGAGCAAAAGTGACACAACGGCATCGTTTAGTCAGAAATGATGTCGTTTTTTAATTCTTTTTAAAAATGATAAATCAAGTCGAGCTAGACAATCCCAACCTGGTCAGGTCAGGAGCCGGATCAGACCGACCATAACTTGTAAAAATCTTAAATTCCCTAATTTTTTAATTTTGTTTTTAATTTTTAGATTCAATTTACTTTAATAAATTTTGTTGTTAAAAACTAATTAATTTATTAATTGATTGATTAATTTTCATAAATTAATAAATTTTTATAAATTAAATAATTTTCAATTAACAATTTTTAAATTAAACTTCAATTTTTCGAAATGTGAAGACAATTTTTAAAATCATATTTCAAATTATTTAATCTTTAGTCAATTTTATGACGGTCTAATAAAATTTTTTAAATCTTATATTTCTTGTTGTACTAGTTTAATATCCGCTCTGAATTTTAAAATATTGAAATATATAATTCCTAAAAACTTTCAAATTTGAAAATAAAAACAAAAATATTTTTTAACAAATTTTAAATATAGCCCAGTAAAAAGTTTTGAAAAATTTCACCTAAATTTTAAACTAGATTAAGATTTAAAAAATAAAATTTTGATTAAGTCTCGAGAGTTTAATTTGATATGATCGGCTTATTATCATCTTGTCTAAAAGTTGATTGATTTGAGTTAAAATTATTGATTGATAACACCTAAAGTTAATTGATTTGACTTAGACTATTAATCAAAGAAGATACCTGCCACTTTACTCTCTTATCGGCCACGTCAAATCTTTTGTTTTAGTTGATTCAGTTACTCTATTTTAATTTTATTTTATCAAATTTTATTTATATATTTATTCAATATTTATATAAATATGTGGATAATATTTAATAAAACATGATATGAACATTATAACTGAAACAGGAGATCTGATCTCTTACTTAGCATGTATGTTACACAATTAGTACTTAATCACATGAATATCAAAGAAGTAAATGTTTAGTTATAGCAATTCTAACACAATATTCCCTCCCCTGCATAATCCATGGAGTAGTATTCTTAGACTTCAATTGTAATTATTATTTTAATTATAACAAAACGATATAATTACAAATAATAAAAATAATTTCGGATATTCTTAAAAATAATACAAATAATGCAAGTACAATCTAATGTTTTTAAAAGCAGATTAGAAGTTAATCCGGCAAAAAAAGATGTTTAAGGATTAAAAAGTTTAATCGATATTAAACCGTTAAAAAATCGATAAAAAGATTGAATAAAATTAAAGAATTTAAAAAATGATTAAAAGGGATTATCTTTACTGTAAAAAAATTTGAAGTTTAATTTTAAAAATATATTATTACTAAAGATTAATTTATTTATATTAATTTATAAGATTTATTAATTAATATAAATTGATAGATTAATTGAAAAATGGTCATGTTTTTAATAATAAAAGTTATTAAATTAAACGAATTAAAAATTAGATAATGCAAATTTTTACGATTGAACAAATCGAATCGATTTAGTTTTTTAATCATTGTTAGCCTCATACTAGCAATCTTCAATTTAAATTAAATTATAAGTTACAAGATTTTGGTCATATAAATTCCAAAAATCTCCACTGTATGTGTCCCCGTCATAGTTGGAGACAACATGTCAATTCAACGGAATAATAATTCAGTTAGATTGTATAACGACAGAAACCAAACCAGTTATTGTCTCATTACCATACAATGAGCAATTATATGTCCAGAAAAACCTGTGCAAAATGTCATGTCAGGCTAATGCAAGTAAAACTAGCTCAATCCAACCTAAAATTATTAGGTTGGATTCCATTTTATCATGTCAAACTTGAGATTTTTTAAAAATTTAAACTTTAATCAAGTTCAAGCTAGAATTATCCGATAGAAATTCTAAAATTTTCACATAAAATGGCATATTTTAAATAAAAAGATATTTTTTAAAAATTAAAAATAAATTAATCTAAGATCAATCGAGTTTCAGACTAAATTTGAACTTAAAAAGATTTTCTCAAACTCAACCCTAACTCAGTTTGTTATCATGTACAATTTAACGGGGAGCTCAGGTCGAGAAGGTTTATAAAACTCAAAATTGACTTAAAAGTTTTTAAATAAATATCAAATTTTAAATTAAATGAAGCATAAATCTTTTTAAATTTTAAGTTTAAATTCTTAAATTTTTAAATTTTAAATTTCATCCATTAAATTTAAACTGAGTTAGATTAGACTGGAAAGACTAGGTCGAAATGTCAAATCTAGGTCAATGCCAAAAAACCAGTTATTGTCTCATTACCATACAACGGGAAATTAGCTGTCTTGAAAAAGGCTGAACAACATTTCATGTCAGTACTTCTTGTCTAAACTGAGATTGATACAACCAAATATGATTGTGATTGTGTGTGTGTATATGTATATTGTCTATTAGCAATGCATCAAGTTCATTGCCAGCTAGTGAAGTGGAAACAGAGGGCACGACAAGTGTATCTCTGCTGTAATAATTTTTAGAAGACATTAATGAACCAATAAACCATAGTTTGGATATAGTTTAGGTTTGATTTAACTAGATTTTGAAGACTTAATTGAAGTTTGGTATCATAATTTGTGTTAGTAAATATATAAAATCAATTAAATTGGCTTCACATAACAGTTTAAACTATTATGGTGAAGCAGTCACTTAACATGATATCAGAATCTTTGTGACCAAGTAGTCGTGAGTTCAAATCTTACTATCCACCTATTATTTAGTACAAGATAGAGTGAACCTTTGCAAGTTTCAAGCTCAAAAAGCTTTCACTTGAAGGAATGTGTTAGTGAATATATAAAACCAATTAAGCTATTGTAGTAAAACGGTCGCTTAACAATTTAAATATTCAACCTCTCACCATAAAATAAGATTATTTTAAAAACGTCTAAAAATGACATTATTTTGATTTTAAATTAAAAATGAATTGTCTAAAATGACAATATTTTAAATTTTTTTTAAACTAATATTTATTTTAATTAATATTTTTAAATTAATTCTTAATTAATCACCATCTTTAAGATTTTATGTTATCTACATTTCTTCTTCGTCTCATTTTAAACGGGCAATAATAACGTTTCACTAAAAATTTCATTGAAATGTGAGATTTGAGAAGGTTCAAAAGTACGCAACTTATGTTTAAAAAGCTTTATATAAAGAGGCTTTATCTCGACTTTTAAATTAAGATATGTTTAAGAAGGTTTATTCCACAATTGAACTACTTTAATAGGTAAAAGGAATCGTATCATACCATAATAATGTGGTCATACCTATTAAGTGAATAATTAAAGTAGATGCCATATTCCATGTGGTTTTATTCGTATTTACATTGGATATATTATTCTATAACATATTTAATAACACCCTTTTTCTTTTTCTTTTTTGTATCATTATCTCCCTAATAATGCAACTAAGATTTTATGGTAGATTTCATTCTTGCCATTTACGTGAACATAGCACATATAAATTCAAATGAGGTTTTATCCTAAAATCAATCGGCGAAAAGAAGAATAACTCAAAGAGACTATTTTTATTATTCAAACATATAACCTATGGTTACAAATATGGACGGGTCTAGAAATTTTTTTGAGTAGACGTAAAATTTTAGCAGGGATAAAATTTTTTGACTGTGGACAAAATTTTATTTTATTTTATGAAAAATTTTAAAATAATAATATTTTTATATAAAATTTTTTGAAAAAAGTGGGGGCAGGGGGGGCAAGTGCCTCCACTTGCTCCCAATGTACATCCGTTCTTAGTTACAAAGGAGTAACTTTTACTGGTTGGTTCAAGGCTCTCCCTCTAATTTTCATTTTTAAATTTTAATTATGTTAATAATTAGGAATAAAAGACATGTCTTCTATTCAAAATATTTTAATGTAATTTATAATTATTATATAAATTATTAAAATTCTTATAAAAAAAGAATATAATTGCTTCCGTTTTGTTATTTAATTTCTATTTATAACACGTCCAGTGAGCATTGAGCAAGCAGCCAATCTCTTGCACGTAACGTCACAACCAAGGAATATAATCCAATCAGCACCAGCACAATAATGCATTATTATTACAAAGATATGCTAATCATACTGTCGTGTTAGGTTTAATTTCAACACCTATTTATGCAAATTCAATGTCGTTTTGTACCTTAGTGGACAAGTTTTCTGATTCTGGGAAAATTCCCAAGAGTTACGGCACGTCATGCA
>JANVCL010000006.1:1917840-1937618 GCA_026546855.1 Erythroxylum incrassatum | reverse complement strand
ACCGGCGAAAAAAGAAATAACTCAAAGAAACTATTTTTTATGATTCAAACATATAACCTATGGTTACAAACATGGACGGGTCTAGAATTTTTTTTGAGTGAACGTATAATTTTAACGGGGACAAAATTTTTTGAGTATGGGCAAAATTTTATTTTATTTTATGAAAAAATTTAAAATAATAATATTTTTATATGAAATTTTTTGAAAAAAGTGGAGGCAGTGGGGGCAAGTGCCTCCACTTGCTCCCAATGTACATCCGTTCTTAGTTATAAAGGAGTAACTTTTACCAGTCGCTTCAAGGCTCTTCCTCTAATTTTCATTTTATGATCAAATAAAAATATATAGGTATCTAGTAAAATTTTTAATAAATTTTAATTATGTTAATAATTAGGAATAAAAGACATGTCTTCTATTCAAAATATTTTAGTGTAATTTATAATTATTATATAAATTATTAAAATGCATAAAATTCTTATTAAAAAAAGAATATAATTACTTCCGTTTTGTTATTTAATTTCTATTTATAACACGTCCAGTGAGCATTGAGCAAGCAGCCAATCTCCTGCACGTAACGTCACAACCAAGGAATATAATCCAATCAGCACCAGCACAATAATGCATGATTATTGCAAAGATATGCTAATCATACTGTCGTGTTAGGTTTAATTTCAACACATATTATGCTAATCATACTGTCGTGTTAGGTTTAATTTCAACACATATTTATGCAAATTCAATGTCGTTTTGTACCTCATTGGACAAGTTTTCTGATTCTGGGAAAATTCCCAAGAGTTACGGCACGTCATGCATATATATATATATATATATCAAGTTCAGCTTTAGTGATCGAATCCTGCTAGGGTTGTTGCAATTTGCTGGAAGCAACAAATGGTTATGTAGCTCCTTTGGGGTGAGCGAGTTAGTGGACATTATAAGGCCAAAAGGTCACGTGTTTGAATCCTCCTATTTATAATTTCTCGATTGAGTCTGTCGTATAAGGCTTTTCTAGCGCGAAGTACATGATTAACGTGATTTGCAGGCTATTGCTTAATCCGAAGATTTACCTAGTGTGCATCCAAATGATAATTGACGTGGTTCCTCTGTTTCAAAAAACAAATGGTTATGTGATTACAATAAAAAATGATAATTAAAATAAATTAGTGAACGAAATTTAACTTGTTTATTAATTTTTTAAAGCATGAATAATATTATTTAAATATTGTAATTTGTACATATTTTTTCTCATAAATATTTATAAAAAAGAATTTATATTAAAAATTAGTGATTATTTATATTAAAAATAGTGATTAAACATACACGATATAAACAATGTCACATGTGAATTAATCGAATGAGGCTTACATGACGATGATCCCAATTTGTAAACTCAAACAAAATTAATTAAACTTGATCTAAACCAATAATTTATTATAATTATCTTTAATTATTAGTTTAAGTAGAGTTTAATTAAGGTAGCTCAAGTTCGAGAGTTGAGTTGAATTACTATGTCAGTGACATTTTATTAATCCATGTATTATATTCATATCGTGTTTTTAAAAGAAATAATTTTTAAAAAATTTAAAATTAAAAGATTTTCTTATAAATTTAAAAATTACGAAGTATTTTTTAAAAATTTGTTAATTGTGTCCAATCAGTGTTTTGAAACTCAGATCGGACATTGAGCTGAAGGCCTTATTGGCCACCGGTTTGACCGCTTCAACCACCGGTCAAACCGGTATGATTTTATAATTATATTTAATTATATATAATATTAAAAATATTAAAACATACAAAAATATATCAAAAAAAATTTATTGAATCAGTAGTCAGACCGGTCGAATCGGACCGATCCAACCTGTCAATTAATCGGTTCTCACTAGTTTAGTTAAAAACTAATTTTTAATATTAAACCGGATCGAATAACCGATCGGTTACCGATCGAATTGACCGGTCCGATCTGATCCGATTTTTAAAACAGAGTGTCCAATATTGTAGAGGTTGCTTTAACGGTGGCCCACGAGTCAAACCACCGTGATGGGTGGCTTAAATACTGTGGATTGTGGATTGCAGATGCAGATTGCTTGGGATTCCTCATGTCTAATGGAATTACAGTTGTTATCTCTTTATGCGGAATCATTTTCAAAGTTAGGCTGGCTAGATTTGGACCGATTTGTCTAATTCCTGTTTCCATTTTTTCTACATCTTCCAAACTCTAGTTGCTAGCTATGACATTTTATGCAATTTATATATACATAATTGTGGGATAACATATTAAACCGTGCTTAAAAGTCAGATTAGAAGCTAAACTGTTAAGATAAGAGATTTAAGGTTTAAAAGGTTCAATTGGTATTAAATCGTAATAAAACTAGTTAAAGATGGAATAAAATTAAATAATTTAAAAATACTTTAAGCAAACAATTCTTACATATCGAAATTTTAAAGTATAATTGAAAAAAGAGATCGTTAAATAAAAATTAATCGATTTATTTTAGTTTATAAAAATTTATTAGTATACAAAAATTGATCAATTAATTAAAAAATTAATTGATCTTTAATAATAAAAATTACTAAACTAGATCGAACTAAAAACCATCTTTCATGGATGCAGAAATTTTGGAGCTATTCTTCTTTCCTGGAAACCATCTTTCATGGATGGAGAACAGCTGAGATCTGACTAATGACCACATGGTTTTAGCCTTTTGCTTTCTAGCGTGTTAGTGTGTGTTACAGCTTTCTCTCGTTTGTTTTCGTGGAAAAGAAGAGCTTCTAAAATTGAGGAATTTCTTGTCGAGAGCCAATCCAATGAAAATGAACCTTAAGTAGCTGGATAAAAAGTTAAAGTAAGATTTGGACTAACTGATAAAAGATGCTCGTTTGTAATCATAAAGTTATACGTTTAAATCACGGAAATAGTTTATCTGTAAAATTTATAAAAGAAAGATTGCGTATATTGATAATCTTTTTCTAAACTCTCCCAAAACGGAAAACCTTATATGCTGGGATATGTTAAATTTTAATAATTACCAATGTTTTCAAAGTTGAAATGAAAATTAAATCGTTGAAATAAAAGTTTTAAAATTTAAAAGATCCGATTGATATTAAATTATTATAAAATTGATCAAAAATTGAATAATTTAAAAATATTGTAAATATTTAATTTAAATTTTAAAGTTTAATTGAAAATAAGATTATTAAATAACAAAATTATCTTTTTTAATAATAAAATTTATTAAAATAAATAACAATAAAAAATAAAAACTAGTCCGTTCATTTTCAAAACATTAATAATAACACTTATAAAAGTCAACACCTAGCATTTATTGTTATGAGAGGGTGAGAGTAGGTTTGGCCGAGTTAGTTAAGGCAAGACTTATTTGAACACCTTTTCCACATTAATAAATCCCTTCAATTTGGACAAGAAAGCTGTAAAATTGGAATCTAGATATTTTGTCAAAGTTTTACTCTATTTTATTCCATTTTATGAAATCTCAGTTATTTATTTTGCGAGCTCCACGCGAATTCTATATAGGACCTACGTAAATAAATAGCTAAAATTTATTGGATATAATAAGACATCATAATATTAAACAGAAGATCTAAACTCGTAAAATTGTGTATCTCTGTATAAATATGTGATGAGATTTTACATAATAGAATTTAAGCAGACTATCTAAAATAGATGATTTGTTCCCCTATACTCTGCCTAAAATGGTCAATCATTTGAAGAGGTCAATTTCAATCGACATAAGGATTTATCTGTATGGTCAAAAATCAACTAAGATATATAGTGGAGTTTGTATCTACGTGAGAAAGAAAAATTATAAGCAAAGATCAACTAATCATTTAATAAAGTTTAAATGCAAACTCTATTAGATATACACTTTTAAAAAATTATTTATAAAAAGGAGATATTTTTATTATAATTATTATTAACATTTAGTATTATTAATCTCAATTATAATTAAAAATATTTTACATTTTTCAATTTTATCAACTTAATATTAAAGTGTCTCAATCTAATAAATTTAAATCTACTTGAAATTCATGTTACATCAATATGTAATATCAAATTAAAATAAAACATATAGACATTTTTTCTTAGATTTCGATTTAAAAATCAAAAAATTTGCGATACGTATCATCATCATCATCACATCTAGTCCGAAGTTTCGCAATAAAGCAGAGTTTAAGGAAGTCTGATAGTACGTAACCTTACCCTATATAGTAGAGGGGTTGTTTTTGGTAGACCAATATGTAGATATGACAATAAAAGAGTGATGCAGGTTAAAGAGTAAATAAGTAAAACTGGCACGTTCAATTATTATATAAATAAAATTACAATAAATACATAAATAAATAAAATATAAAATATAACCAAAGGATATATCTGATGGTTTCCAAATCGGCTAGTACCTGATAAGTTGCAAAGTTCGGCTTTTCTTGTCTCTAGTTAAGCTAGGAGACCATGCTCAAAAACTCTGAAAGTATGACAATCTTACAGTTTTAGACAATCTTGTAGGATCTTTTCCCATATACTTGTCACTTATATAAAACTAATTAAATTTGATTAAAATTAATAATTTATTTTGAATAAAGCTAACTTAGTTCTTAAATTTGAATAAAACTAATTAAATTTGATTAAAATTAATAATTAATATTCATGTTGCTTATATTTTATTATTACTTTTAAAAACAACTTAAAATAATTTAAAAATCTTGTTGAACTACAGAGCATCTCCGTATCTTTTACCCTATCGAATTATATGGTCATAAGCCGATTGATTCCCTCGAAATCAATATAAAAAGAAACCTAACATGCATCGAATGACTAGGAATGATAGCACTAACAATTGGGTTTGAGCTGTAAATAGGTTTAAAGTAACTTGAGTTCCACGAACTCTGAGTCACCTTTTGATAAAGTCTACATTAGATTAGATTCATTAACTATGATGTTTGATGGTACCACGTAAAAACAAGTATTGAGTATTGAGCATTGAGCAGCAGCCTACCATATAGCCAGGAAGAAAAAGAAGAATCTAATCTAATGGAATAATTGATGTCGGATGTTGGAAAAAAGAGGCTGATTCTTCTCTGCACATTAACACCAAAAGTGGGAGTAGTTGCTTCTTAAATTCAGCAGCTTTTGTAGCAGAAAGTTGCAGTTTGCGTCGGGACCCTTTGGCTTTACTGTTACTTTTGTACTTAGAAGAGAGACCTTTGGATGTAATTTAAGAACTATTAAAAAAAACTTGCCCGGATAGTTCAGTCGGTCATTGAAAGGAAAGTTAGATCAAGGCTTCAGGTTCGAGTCTCGATATTGACAGTATAAGAGTTCATCTAATGTGGTAATTTTTTGTGTGCACCAACATTGGGTCACCCTTCTAAAAAATTGGCTGAGATTAGACCGTGATTTTACCTTTTGAGATCAAGAACCATTAAAAAAAAGGATGTGATTAAACTAATATTTTAAAAAAGTAACCAAAAATTAAGGTTTAAAATATTTGACAAGTATTAAACTGTTATAAAATAGGCTAAAGATTAAATAAAATTAAAATAAATTGTCCTTACTTATCGAATAATTTAAAGTTTAATTGAAAAAAGAGATTATTAAATAAAAATTAATTAGCTTGTTTTAGTTTATAAAATTTATTAATTAATAAAATTTTATTTAAAACTAATTAAAAATTTATGATTAATAAGAAAGTTGTCAATTTTTTGTTCTTTAAATAAATCATAAAAATTGGAAAGCCGTTATTATTTGACGGATAATATGGGTTTGATTATAAAAATTATTAGTTTCATCAATGATTCAAAATAGAATGAATGCATGAAAATATCTCTTACTCCATGTTTTAAAAATCAAACTAGAAATTAAACAAATAAGGTAAAAGGTTTAAGGTGTAAGGTTTAAATGGTTCAATCAGTCTTATACCGTTATAAAATCTGCTAAAAATTAAATAAAATTAATAAATTTGAAATATGACCAAAAGATATTATTTTTACTTATTTAATAATTTGAACTTTCATTAAAAATAATTTATTTTTATTTATAAGTACTCATTAATTTACAAAAATTGACTAATTAATCTATAAATTGGCACATAACAAAAACTATTAAAATAAATTAAACTGAAAAATAAAAAATTAGATAATTCAAAATTTTTACAAACGGATCGATTATATTTTTTAATCTTTGTTACTACTAAAAAGTAATTAAATAAATGAACACTCCGTTTAGAAAAGTGTATGTTTTAATCTCGGATACCGAAAAAGGAATAGTATATTTCTCGAGAAAGGGACAGAAAACAAAGGCATAGTATTCTATAGTCCTCCATGCTCAGGGAATATATTTAGTATCCAAATAATTATAAATTAAGAAGCTAATCTCTGTAAAGAACTTGCATGATCTGTGAAGTACAAGTAAAATATAAAATACTGTATGTTCAAAGATAAAGGACAAAACTTGTATTATTAAATAAGAAAAATGTAATTGTGAACTTTGGAAGTGTAACAACCACAATAACAATATTTAATTGATTTTTTGACTTAATCACCTTTTGTATTTTGACTAATTTCCGATTTTTTGGACCAACCCAACGAAGATAATTATTAAAAATAAGAAATTTAAACCCAAATCATTACCCTTTTGGTGAGAATTTTCACTCACAAAATTATAAGAAAATAAATTGATTAATTAAATAAATAAAAATATATGGAGTTAAGTTATTCTTAGTGGGACAAAAAGATTTAAACAAAATTACTTATATACAAATTTTAAGTATTACTTAAAAAAGTCATCAATCCTTAAATTTTTTTTAAATTTCTAGGTCATTTTTATTTTTTAAATATTTTCTTATGCCTTTATTAAAAAATAACAATGAAATATATGTATGATATTAAGCATAATATACAAATAAATCAAATATGGCTATCATCATGATTCAGACGTAGTTCTTAAATCTGATTCAAACCAATTAAATGTAAACAATAACAACAACAACTCAATAAAAATTTTAATAACACGTGAAATCTGAAAAAATTTAGTAGTAATCAACCTTAACCTTAATTAATAGAGAGTGTGTCTAGCGTACAAACAATTTATTATGATTGTCGTAAATTTTAATTTGAATTAGATTTAATTATTTGGGTCAAGTTTAAGAATTAGATTAAATTATCATATCAACAACATTTGATTGATTGATCTACAACATTCATTTCACGTATATTTTGTTATTATTTTTAGTAAAAAATGAAAAAAAATTTAAGATTTTTTTTAAATTTATTAAAATTGGTAAAATTTTATATTAAAAATTTTAAATAATTTAGGCCCACTCATGCAAGGCAATAATATCGGTCTAATAGCTACTTTACATAGTTTCTTCTTACAGGAAAAAAGAGAGGAGCCACGAGATGTATAAATTGAGAGATCAATTCCCTTGTTTCGGTTTTACCCGAAACTATTTATCCATCCATTAATGTTTTGTGTCACCTTATGTTCGAGATCATCCATTAATCTATTAAAATTCTAATAAATTGATAAATAGTCTTAGATACAAGATTGGCGCATAAAAACAAAAACAACCATCATCCTTCCTAAATTGAGACTCTTCTTTTCCACTTTTCGTTCTTCAAGAAAGATTGCATCTTTTCAAAGGTAATATAAATGGGAAAGCATCCAGACATAAAGACAACCAGGTTTTGTAGCTTCCACCCTAATTAAGCCGTGCTTGTATACGAGAAAGCAGATGCAGGTCACCTTGTAGAAAATAATGGCTCTTGTCACAGCATCCGAGGAAATTTCTTGTCGGGGATTTAACTTAAACCTATTTGGACATGTCTACATATTTGTTCCACTCACCCTTAACTTTTTCAATAAAAGCTAAATATAATGTTTGAGGATTGAGCTTCCAATCTTATCATAGGATAATAAATTATAAAATTCCATATTTGTAATTTTTATTTCAGTATTTAATTTATAAAACTTTTAAAAATCGAACAAATCAATTAAAAAAATTATTTTATTAATATAATCATAATATAAAGAGAACCATGTAAACAGGGACAGAGGTAGGAGAGAGCTAGTGGTGCACTGGGCCTCGCACCTCCAAGATTATTAAATAATTATATATTAGGACAGGGTTATTTAGAGGTTAGTGGTATACTGGACTTTTCAAAATTTAAAAATTTAAATATTTGGACCCCCCATCTTAAATTCCTGGCTCCGTCACTACATGTAAACATCAGTTATTAAAATTTTAATGAGTTGTTTGATTTTTTTAAACAATATATTATTAATTTAAATTTTTTAAGAATTTGGGTTTAAAATAAAATTTTTATAAATTTTTGAAATGAATGTTTTAAATTTTCGTGTTAGAAAACGTATCACTTAAATTTAAATTATTGAATATTTTATAGTTTTAAATAAAAATTAAAAAAGATTGAAATTGTCAAGCAACTACTTTGATTGGGTCTTTACACTGCAATATTTCCAACTTTTTGACCAACCAATATGTACAAAATTTAGTTCTATTCGTTCCTGAATTTTTCCAGGGCAAGCTGTTTCCAGGGAATTGGTTAAAGTGATTGCGTTTGACAAGAAAGACAGATGCTTTCCATCCAATCATAGTTGGCTGGAGGACAAGAAGTGGTAGATAAGACTTGGATTTTCTTACATAGTCAACAAAGCAAGCACTCATCTTTAACATGAGTACAAAACATTTTACTCATTTAAAACGTAGACTTCAGTGAATCACTACATAGGCTCGGGACCCCAACTTCAACTAACCACGCAAGTTGTAACCTGAAAATGAAACATCAAGTGTTCACACTTTGACAACAATTGAATCGAATGGGATCGGTTCATTGCAAAAACTTTGAATTAGTCAAATTTTTAATTTTTTGTTAAAATTAATTAATCATTTAATTTGGTAGAGTATCTCGTATTAATTAAACATTAAAATATTAAAGATTTTATAAGTGATAAGAGCCGACTATTCAAATGATCAGTTTTAGTCATTTTGATAATAGTTGACCTAAGCTCAATTATTATTAGTAGACTCTACACTCTGTTCATATTAAAATATAGTTTTTACAAACTAAAATAAACAGATTAATTTTTATTTAATAATATTTTTTTAATTAAATTTTAAAATATTTCAATCATTTTTTAATTTCTTTAATTTTATTCAATTTTTAATCGATTTCATAATAGTTTAGTACCGGTTGAACTTTTAAACATTAAGCTTACTAGTTTAACTTTCTAGTCCGATTTTTAATAATAAAAATTAAAAAAATTATTAAACTAAATCAAACTAAAAATAAAAAGTAAATCAAAAAATTATTCGGTTAAAACTTTTTACTGTTAACAACCGATCGAGCTGATCAATTTTAAAAATTGCTTTACACTACATTTCTATATTAATTTGCAAAAAAAAAGCATAATTATTATTTTGAAAACCTTTTTCACTATTAGGACTTCATAAGAAGTTAATATTATTTTCATCCAAACACGTTTAATTTGAAATTTTGATAAAATTCAGTTATTGGATTTTAATATTTCAGTTAATATTGTACTGAATTTCACTTTTTTATTTTAATTCTAATATTTTAAAAGTTATTACTTACTTCTTTGTGATTTTATTTATCATGTAATTTTTTAATTATATTTTTAATACACAATAATTTAAAAATGTTCAAATTACAATAAATTTTAATATATTTAATTTGCTTTATATATATATAAATATATACATACATACACTAAATGGCGTATGTTTTGGTATTGGAAGGAGCATAATTGGTAGAGTGAAAGTAAAATGTGTAATCCTCAATGACCAGATTATTGAGTCAATCTTAAAACCAAAGCCAATCTACCTATGGTCTTCGACCCCACATGTCTCTTATGTTATGTTACAATCAAGTCTTTTTGGGTGACATCCTTATCTTGGGACATTTTCCAATGCATAATGAACTTTTCCTTGACTAAATATTATTGCTAACAATAATAAAAACTTATTTTTATAATATTATTATTAATATATTTTATAAGCTCTAAGTGACGGGTCCAGGCTTTCAAGTTTTAGTTTAATAGCTAAAAACGAGGATTAGGTCACTGATCTACCTTATTTCTTTGTGCAATATGAGTATGGACAATGAAGCTTAGTCTTAGGTATGTAGGTTAAATTGACCGATATCGTTCGAGTTATAAAAATGATCTCTTTATAAAATATATAAAAAAAGATTGCGTATAATTAATAACCTTTTTCCGATTCTTTCAAATTATAAATAATATATTTTGAATTCGAGCAAATTAATTAAAATATTTATTAATTTATGATCAAGCAATTAAAAATTGATAATAAATTATAATATTTGGAATTAAGAATCCTCTCTTTGTGCTGAGCAAAAGCGAAGAATTCAGTCAACATGGTCAAGATTGATGGGCTGTTATGTCATAATCCGTTGATTACGACGTCGCAGTTTGTAAAACGGCGTCGTTATTAATTAGGAAAAGAGAGGGAGCCCTTCTTCTGTTGATAGTGTATTTGCATGCGAAATTTACCGCAGCATGAGGTGGGAAAGCAGAGAGAGACATATTAGGTATAGAGAGGGACGTCAGAGACTGAAGATGAACCTCCACACAAACGACACCGTCTCAGTCTCTGCACCCACGTGAAGCTTCCTATGCTCACGACCCCAATAAGATCCTCCGTATCCAAAAGTGGGCACCATCTTATAAACCAAAAAACCCTGGCCCCCACTTCCACCTCTTACAACTCACACGTGTCCCCCACCCCCTCTCACGTGAACTGCCACGTGTTCCCAACTCAGGCAGTCCCTACGCACTGTTCTTGTCCTATAAAACCACAACCTGCGTCTCGGGTCATAGACAACCCAAGAACGAGCACACATAGCCTAACTAGGGTCAGATTACAATTGGGTTTACTGTTCTCGACATGATTCTTATCTTTCCCGAAAGAAAAATCCAAAAAAAATTTATCGTTCTCTGCAACCTTTTTTAATAATAGTAAACAGATACATACACCATCAGCAGCAACGTGAAAAAAGGGGCTGCGATTGCGAATCTCAGCTTACGTTAGCCTCTCCGACACCTGCCACCGAGATTTTGTTCTCTGTTACTCTCTAACACAATCCCATTTTCCTTTTTATCGTGTTCTGTTCGGTGGATATACGTTCTTCTTCTTCTTCTATATTATATGAAACACAGAGCAGACGCGGAAACAAAAGTTAAAATGGTCTCTAAGCTGCTTCTACTTATGTTCGCTATCTGTCGGTTGATTGTAACCGTCGGGTTGACCGTTGACCCCGCAAAGCTTCTCCGGATGGGAGTTGACGGTCAACTCAGTGTTGACCCAGCAGACATGGAGGCTGTTTCGACGGACTTCGGTTTGCTCGGTCGAACCGAGCCGATGGCAGTGTTGCGACCAGTTTCAGCCGAGGACGTGGTGCGACTGGTTCGAACGGCTTTTAACGGTTTCACGGTGTCAGCTAGGGGTCACGGGCATTCGATTAACGGACAGGCACAGACGAGTGACGGAGTGGTGGTAGAGATGAGCCACCGGAGTGGATCGAAGAAGACGACGCAGCCGCAAGTTTCGGTGCAAGAGATGCACGTCGATGTCTGGGGAGGAGAGCTGTGGATAGACGTGTTAAGGAGCACCTTAGAGTATGGACTCGCACCCAAGTCGTGGACCGACTACTTGTACCTCTCAGTGGGTGGTACCTTGTCCAATGCTGGGATTAGTGGTCAAGCTTTCAACCATGGACCTCAGATTAGCAATGTCCATGAGCTTGACGTTGTTACAGGTCTTCTTCTTCTGCTTCTTCCTCAGATTTTTGTCAGATGGTGTTTTCTAAACAAAGTTTTTCGCTGTGTCAACATATCAAATACCCTGTTCTATCGTGATCTTAACCTGAAAAGAATTTCCAGGTTTTGTTTTGTCTTGGTTGTGCTCAATTCTGTCCCACGTTTTGTTTAACATATTTCCGTACGTGAGCTCTCTTGTTTGTTTGAAGTTGTTCTCACATGAAATATTGTTTTTATTGATGACAAGACAGTTTTGTCTTCACCAGTTTTTCTTATCAGGAATTTCTGAACTAAATTATGTATATTCACCATATATGGTATATAGTTTTGGTATTTTTACTGCTATTTTAACAAACAGTTAACAGTACTGTTTCTGGATTACAGGAAAGGGTGAGCTCTTGACATGCTCAGAAGAACAGAACTCAGATCTCTTCCATTCAGTTCTTGGTGGTTTAGGACAATTTGGAATAATCACTAGGGCAAGAATTTCTCTTGAACCAGCACCCCAAAGGGTATCTTTCACTTTTACCCTTTGCATGTTGCTCTTACAAAGATAACTAGACTGCGAATTTCATATGAAAAAGAAAACACGGAATAAAGCCTTGAACTTCGTTAAAACTTGTCGGATTAAGATAAGTACAGTGAAAGAACTAAAAGTTAAAAAGGTATGAACTATAAACTCAAAAGGGTTGGGTCCATATGAGCTTTTAAACATATTTAGACGGCTTTCCTAAAGCTGGCAATGTCGTTGACATGTCCTTTTGGTAGTCTATTTTTGGCTCTCTCTTTCTTATGATGTTGTTCTCTTTGCTTGTCACTATAATGTTACAGGTGAGGTGGATTAGAGTTCTGTACTCCGACTTTTCGACCTTTACAATGGACCAAGAGTATCTCATCTCACTGCATCAAAAACCATCTAACCAAAAGTTCGATTACGTTGAGGGTTTTGTAATAGTTGATGAAGGGCTCATCAACAATTGGAGGTCCTCCTTCTTTTCCCCTCGTAACCCTATTAAGATCAGCTCCATTAGTGCTAATGGCGGTGTACTATACTGCTTGGAGATCACCAAGAACTACAATGAATCCTCGTCAGACACCATTGATCAGGTATACCATTATCACTTAAAACTACAGCTTTAATAAATCTTAAAATGGGTTCCAAAGTAGAACCTTCTGCTGGTTAGAATCTGTGTCATTCTTTTTTGTACTATTATATACATCAAAAACACATCTTGTTTAAGTTTGAACAATGTGTTTGATATCAGTTTTGTCCCACCATTCCTAGATTATATGATTGAGACTACACATAAAAATAAAGAGAAAACACATTATTTATACGTATCAGCTTTCTGCAAAACGTTAACAAAAGCATCGATTAAACAAAGAATGGAAAATCTTCTGTAATCTATCGTACTCATTTGGGTGGAATCAGATCTCCTATTTTTGTTACGATGAGATTTAACAGAAAAAGATTGGAATAAAGAAACTTAACAGAGAATTTGATGTTCATTTGGATACTAAGATTGAATGAAACTTTAATGTTTGTTTATTGCATAGAATATTCGGTAAATCTAATTAAGCCGGCAGCTGATTAAAACATTCTGATTAATCTATCTTCCTGAACTATCCCATTGGAAGCAAACTTATCCTGGCAAAAGCAACTGTCTCGTAGCAGGTTTTCTTTCCTTTCTTTTTTGGTATGTGTACTTTGACGGTATTTATCTAATCTTTCTTGTTTGGTGGTAAATGAACAGCAACTTAATATAATTAAATACCAATCTAATGGTACTATCTATACCTGACAGGAAGTAGAGTCACTGTTAAAGAAACTGAATTTTATACCAACATCAGTGTTCACGACGGATCTGCCATATCTGGATTTCCTGGACCGAGTCCACAAGGCAGAGATGAAGCTGAGGTCTAAAGGTTTGTGGGAGGTGCCACATCCATGGCTCAACCTCTTCATCCCAAGATCGAGAATTGCAGACTTCGATAAGGGTGTGTTTAAGGGGATCTTGGGGAACAAAACCAGTGGGCCTATCCTCATCTACCCCATGAACAAAAACAAGTAAGTTTCAATCCTTTTTTTTTAATTCTACAATTTATGCCTTTTTTACTTTTTATTTTTAAAATTTTAATGTAGGGAGCCTATGTCCGGCTCTAGATACATGCATGCAACATGCAAGTACATATATGAGTGACTATACCTGGCGTCAAGTGTAGTGTGGTCACCACCCTATATAAGTTGAGGCATGATAGGATTAGTATATTTTATTGTGATTTAAGCTTCTAATTTAAGGCAAAAGGTTTAAAAAAATTGTTTTTATTTTAAATTATTAAACATATCTTTATTCAAACTTTTGAGAAATTAATCTTATATTAAGTATCTTTTAAATTATTTTAATAAAATTTAATGTACAAATTATGCATATAAAGATGAAAGTAAAAATATAATCATGTATAATTATTAAAATTCAATTTTAATATATAATCAGTATAATTAATTAAAATAATATTAATTTAATTTAATTTTTAAAAAAATTTAAGCTACAACCCATAAAAATTTAATTTATTAATTTTAAATAGAATTAATTGGGGACTTATTTATTATTGTGGTCCTAGGATTACGTAATGACACGTGGCAAATAGTACACGCTAAACACTGAAACACGTACATGACCCACGTGCAAAGCAGGTGAATGCTGCGTTATTAAGCTCCAGCTTGGATTGACAAACACTTCTTCTTTTGTTTTTTTTCTACATTTCATCTGTACAAAAAAAGATAAAAGATCGGACGGCCATGATCCTCCATGTCAGGAAGATCTTCCCTTTGGGACGAAAGATTGCGACCGTACTCGTGTCGTTGTCCGAACACAAAACAAGAGACTAAGTCGAACTAGTTCCCCGAACCTTGCCGTTTAAGTACATAAATGGGTCCCCTTTAATGTAATGGTTTTTAGTTTTTACAGCCCAACTAACACGACACTATAAACGACCTGTCCAAGTTTTTGGATATTATATTTATATTAAGAATATCCTAACATATGACTGATGGATAGTGGTAACTGATCTGGTGCAGGTGGGACCATAGGAGCTCAGCTGTGGTTCCTGATGAGGATGTGTTTTACCTAGTTGCGTTATTAAGATCAGCATTGGATGACAGCGAGGAGACTCAGACGTTAGAGCACTTGACCAATCAGAACCATCGGATTCTGAAATTCTGTGATGATGCTGGGATCAAGGTGAAGCAGTACCTGCCCCATTACACAACACAGGAGGAGTGGGTGGACCACTTTGGAGATAAGTGGGCGCAGTTTTATGAGAGGAAGATGGAGTTTGACCCCGGGCGCATTTTAGCAACAGGCCAACGTATATTCAAACCTTCATTCACTTCTTCTTCATCTTCTTCTACATGGAACAGAGTGGCCTCTTCATGGTGATATTAACCCATCCGATTTACCAAAACCATACTAAACTAACAGATCAGGAACATCCTTGTACAGTAAGTCCAATGTCAGAGGAACTCGATTGATAATGTAGTAGTTCAATTCAATCCATGACATTTTTATTGCAAAATTTGTTATTAATGAAGTACAAATCTAAATCCGGTTCGAACCTAAGTTTAAATTCAAATCGAATTAAATATATTCTAATTTGTTCATTCAAGATTGACAAAGCTCAATGCTTTATAATTAGATGAAACATTAACTCATTTTAAACCCAAGTCTGAGTTTGAACTCTTTAACGAGGAAACTAACAGAAAAACAAAAACTAAAAACCACAAGATTCCGTAACAAAGGTATGGTTACTAGAGTGAGCTAAAGTTTCGTTTTGAATTTGGGTCATGAGAGTATACTTAAGTAGTAGTAGTAGTGATGGGCATAAGGGTAATAGTATATTACTTGAGGGACTTGCTTTCTAGATTTTATCAAGAGAAATCTTGTTTCATGGTACATTAGTTTCTGTCCTGAGCATAACTTGAAAATGTGATTGTCTCAGCCTTTGTGACCTCTCCAGTTTTTTTGGGAACGGTTTTCTACAGTTGCTGAGTTTATACTACCGAACATCAACTACCTTTCCTAAGTATGGTTACCATCTTCAATCTTATATGGAGTAGAGAGGTGGGCAGATTTAGCGCTCAATATCCCTTTACCGATGACAAAGGGTCCAACAGTCCATTCTTTTATGGACAAGAAATGGATACTATACCAGTATATGTATGCTACTACACTTTGTCATCATGGAACCACCATCTTGTCTCCTTCGGAGATCTACCACCCTTGCAGTTCTTCACGTACCGATCATTGTCAACCGGGCGTTGCTGCAACAATGGCGGAACTTATGAACGTCATTTTCTCATTACCAGTACTGTGAGCTGAGTGGATAGGATAAATAACAACAAACTTTTAGATGTTGACCATACCTTCTTGGTTGCACTTGACAACATAGACAGGATGCTGATGCAGATAGAACTAACAGTCATAGCAGGGGACCATGAATCATACAGAATATCTGCAAGGATGAAAATGCCCGATCAATTAAGGAAGGGCATGAATGACAAGTAGAAAAGTACTTTTTAAGATCTTATTTGTTCCGTTGAAACATCTAAACTTTAGTTGCAAGAGAAGTTTTCAAAATCCTATTTGCTTTTTGTAAATTCCATCTGCACATAACTCATGGATCCAAGGACTAATCAAAGTTATAACAATCTAACAAGATAACCATCATTTCATAATACCTTTTAGAAGAAGCTTCACAACTAGGAGGAAAATTCCAGATGTACAAAGTTTTGGGTAAGAACACAACACAAGGACGTGACTCAAACACAAGATGAAATGGTTAGGGAAGGGGTTACAACTTACAAGAGCAAAGGGGAAGGTATTCTTAAAGCTCAGTCCACAAAATTTTAGGCGACATCCCAGAATTCGGTTCACCCATTGAGGACCCACATACAAGTCTACGATGTGGTCATAAGTTCACATCTTTAACCATGGAAAATTGTGCCCAAGACATTTGCCCGGTAACAGATCAACATACGCAAGAACACAGTTAATAAATCGTTAGAGCCAGACAGTTTCTTTATCCAAGAACAACCCTTTCACTAGTAATGCCCTAAGACACACAATTACACGTAAAGCCATTGTACTATTACTAAAAAAGCAATAACGCCATCTAAATTTTATCATCTGGGCTTAAGGATATTATTAAATCAAGCAATTTTCTCAAGCAATCAAATTGTGCCAACAGAGTACATGTCAATTTCGTTCATAACACCTCAATTCCTGCAAATTCACTTCATTATTACAATCCCGAAAACGAACTCAAGCCATTAAAGTAACAGTAATTAATAAAAATCACAGTTAGCAACAGGCAGAAAGATACAGTAGCCCACCAAGCTTCTAATAAACGAAAAAAGCAATTAAACGCTGAAGTACCTAAGCAAATATGTCCATTGCTATAGATGTGAGGATGCAGAGGCGCGGGTGGGATAAAAATCACCTGTTTAAAACCCAAATTTCAGTTCTAATCACATTAAAAAATGGGAAAAAAAATTAAATGACAATAATTATATATATAGACCTGCGGTGCTTCCATTGGGTAATGTTCTGGAAAATCGACTTGAAGCTGATAAGTTTCGTTCGCATACAAAGTTCCCGGAGCTCCGTTGACTTCGATCACCCATCTTTTTCAGGTCAAAAAACCACTCAAATTAATTCCAAAAATTTTGAAAAATAGTGTAAGAAAAATTTAGGTGGTGTACGACCTACCGTTGGAGATTATCAGTAGCTTTGTGTTTGAAACCGGTAGGAGGATTCAATTGCCATTCTGTGAGCTCCTTTTGCAGTCTATTACACGCGATCTTGCTTAAAGCCTACGCATTTATCAAAAGTCAAAACAAGAAATCGAAAATCCTCACAGAATCAAATCAAATGATAATTAAATCGAAGATTGGACCTTGCGCGACTGAGAGGAGGAGAAGGAGCTGGTCATGCTTCCTCACGAAAGAGCGAGACCGCGAGAGCGAAGAATAAGCAGCCTTTTCGTTACTATCACGGTCTGGGTTTTTATTATACATATATATATATATAAACACGTATAGGGATTGGGTGTTGGTGATCTTTGTGTTTGTAGATTCTGGAACTTCAAGCTTTAGGAAATGGTGGTTGGTTGCTATCCAACCTCTGTGATCTTGCCACGTAAGCTTTAATCTATCCCAATCTTCCAGTACGGATACAATCAGTTGTTTCCGTTACCATCTTTATTCTTTTACTCCTTACTTACTTTTCAATAGCACTCCGAAATTAATGGACTGCATTAAGAGTTCAATTGGCTCACAGCGAATAACGTGAACCAATTTAACTATTTGATAACTTCTCTTTTAATTTTAAGATATTTCATAAAGTGGGTTATTTAATATTAGTTATTTGCGTTTAAATAACTTATATGCGCGTACTTTAAAAAAATTTTATAAGGACACGAATATTATATCTTAGTATTTATTTAAATATTTTTATAAAAATTTATATTTTAAATATTTATTTACATAAATATTAAGTTTATAACATAGAATATTTAATAATAATAATAATATTATTATTATTATTATTACTACTACAATTACTGTTAATCTTGTTGTTGCTGCTTTCTTTCCCCGTATTAATCAAGTTAAGTTCAATTTTCTAATATATTAGCTTATTTATCACTAACTTTTTTATTTAGGGTACTAGTAATTAGTGAAGGAAAAATAATAATAAAAGATGCCAACTTGAATAATTTGGAATAATTTTTGGGTGCCATAATCATTTCATCATTTAATTTTTTAGTCGTGGAGTAAAACGCTTTTTATAGGAGTATTTTCAAAAATAACAGATTGAGTTTAATTTGTCAACTCAATCAGCTAATTATCAAATATGATTATCAGTAACGTGAAAAAGGCAAACATCCAAATGCCTCTCAATTCACGAAAAAAATAACTCATCAATCACTTACCAAATAAGGTCATTGTCATTTTAAAATTGTAAATACTAAAAAATAGAACTTGGCAATTAAAACTGTCATTTTAAAATTGTAAATAAATAAAAAAATATGACAAATTTTTTTATGATAATCAAACAATAATATAAGTAAGGTTGACAGATAAAACCTGACTCGAAATTAATAAGTTAAGTTCAGATTAATTGAGTTTCAAATTAGGTCAAGGTGTAAAAGATCAACACGAATTTTAGTTCCAACAATCGAAACTTCTTCACCAAAATAACATTATTTTAGTATAAGTGTCGAAAAATATTAGCTCGATCAATTACATCAAATAGCTCAAACTTTAAATTGGGCTAAGATCGAAGATCATAAACATCAAACTATTGTTAATCTCACCCGACCCAATCCATTATTTACTAATAAAAATAAGTTTATTTTTATTAAAAAAATTTATTTATTCTTTATGATATTATTTACTCCAATTTTTTTAGGTCTTCATTTTAAAATTATAATAAATTAAAAATTAACAAAATATTATGTAATATATATGTAGGCTTGACGACTAAAGTTCAACCTTTTTTCATAAAGAATTCTCATATAATTATCCGTTTAATCTTTATAGCTATCTTATATCCCTAATTTGAATCCTAAGTCCTATAAATCACCGGTCCATTCTTTTATGGACAAGAAACGGATACTATATGTATGCTACTACACTTTGACCATGTTTAATAATTAGCTGATTCTATTAATTGATTTGATCGTATATTGCATTAATTATTTGTCATTTGATGTTTCGTAAAATTAACTATTTAATATTAACTGTTTATGTTTAAAATGACTTATGAGAACATGACTTTAAAAAAATTATAAATGTATAAATATTATATATCTTAGTATTTCGTTGAATGTTTTTGTAAGAATTTATATTTTAGATATTTAATTCTACAAAAAAATAAATTTATAACTCTAA
>JANVCL010000006.1:1888773-1907924 GCA_026546855.1 Erythroxylum incrassatum | reverse complement strand
CTCCAAGATCAACTCTGATACCAATTGATAAGGACTTTAGGAGAGCCACACCTAAAAGCTAATTTATTAGGGTAGAGAGCCCAAAGTCCTTATAAATTTCATATTAATTTTGTATTTAACCAATATGAGATTCAAGTCTCATACCTTACAATTAGATCAAACCGTAACAAATTGGTGTGAATAACTAAATAGAAAATCTTCGTAACAAGATTATTGAAAGTAGTCTTAGCAAAAAAGTTCAATTCCGACTCGTGGCAATAAGTAAAGTTGATTTTGATCCAAGTTCAAATCAAGGTATTAAAAATATTCACTCTACTTCCTGACTTAAAGTTCTGTTTGAAATTGATTCAATCCGATTCAAACTCAAATTTTTATTTAAAGATGTACAACTACACACATATGATTCATGGAAAGAAGAAATTAATGAAAATGACAATTGGGTCAGCAGAATAGAATATAAGTTAAAAGAAGTCAGTGGGCATGCAATCAAGGGCCACGAGAAGGGCAAGAAAGAAATATTTTTAGTGAAAAAGCACATGCTTAGGGAAAATTGTTCTTAGGAGAGTGGTCCAAACGGTGAAGCTGCTTTTCTTACAAGTCTGGTTGACAACATTGACTTGATTCGAAGTAAAATTAACGATTTAAGCTTGAATTAATTGAACTTTCAAGTTCTAATTTTAAAGACTGAAAGGCTTGACCTGATACACTTAAAATAGTGTTATTTTGGTCAATTATACTAAAATAACACGATTTTATTTGAACCTATGTAAGGGCTTCAAATCACCTGTACCGTTATCCCTGTTCCCATATGTTTAAAGTGTGCTTATATGCTCTAAAACTGATATAAACAAAATAAGCAAATGAATCAACCTTTTTTCAAACTCAAACTAGGATGTCCTAAGCAAACAAAAGGAAAATGAAGTTAACATAAAATCAACATCCGTTGTTTCGACACAACAATAATAACATTTAGTGAAAATCTCGCTGAAACACGGAATTGGAAAAATCCAGTAATACACAGCCTTACATTTATTTGATAAAGAGGCATCCATTATTGCAATATGCAATCAACTTTTCATCCTCTTATCTAATTTTATTTTGGACTAACAAAATGATATACCATTCTACTTGTACAATTCTCCTTATTCAACTACGTACAAAAGCCAGTAACCATATATGTATTATTTTTTTAATCTTTACAGATATAGCTACACTTTTAACAGAACCTAATTGAGGACATCACAGCCGTATGTACATCTATACTTGATAATGATGATTCTTCAAGAACCAACACCGTGTATCCTCTCCTTCTATTTCTGATCCTTCAGAACATTGCTTCTTTTTCTTTTTGTCTCTTTACCACTATTGATTCTGAACACAGGTTTGTTTCACACTACAAAATCATGGAACATATGAGAGTTACCAAACCTGTCCTGTTGCTTTCCCACATTCATGGGATGATAATCAACTGCATCAAGTCCTGCAGAGGAATCTGCTATCCCTGAATCCAAGATGTGGGTTTCCTTAGATTCAGGAAATGAATCACTTCCATTTTGTTGTAATCTTAGAGCAAGAGACACCTGGTTTCCAGGTGTATAGCTACTCCACTCAGACATGTCACATAAAACAGAGGAAGACATCAGATTCCTATCCCCATTGTGATTATACAAACTCTGATCATCAACCTTAGACATTTGGTCTTGTTGGAATTTCATAATCCCAAAATCTGTGATATTGGCACCATCATGATCATTTGGAAGCAATGTCCTCGCAATGGGTATGTTTGTTTCTGAATCAAGAATGTCATGAGACTTTAAGTCATGGACTTGGTTGGAAGGAAAATTATCAGCAGTAGAAACTACACTTTCTCGCAATTCATCAAGCCTATCATCAGATGCTAAATCATTTTCTCCCTGTGCTTTGGACGGATCATCCAAAGAAAATTGAGAGTTGGCCTCTAGCTCACCAAACTCTTCCTTGTACATTTCCTCAACCATAGGCTTCCAAAGGCGTACTCGTGCATTTATGAACCAGTTTGCCACCTGATCATCATAGAAGATCAGAAATATGGCAAAAGTCTGGTGGACTATGTGCAAACCAGTGGAATTTTTGGGAAGAACAAGCAACCAAATCTCATTGACACGTAAAAGGTAAGCCTTCAACTCAAAGAACAATCAAGAGATTGCTGAAAGTTCTTGACATGTGAGGTTAACCATCCATAATTAATGTTCAATGGAACTGTTTAAGTTATGTTGGTAAACTATGAAGGTTTGTCAGTGAGAAACAGAACCTTTACCTGGTTTCTGGTCAACCCAGTCTTCCTTGCTAGTGTTAATTTCTCCGAATCATTTGGATAACTGAAATTTAACAAAATCAGAAGAATTGTACTCGAATATAGTCAATTAATGAAAGTTAAGGAGGGAAAAGCATAGAGGAACATACGGATGAAGAAAATGTTCAAACAGCCAGGCTCGAAGTACTGACACAGAGCTCTCAGGTAGTCCCCTTTGAGGCCTCCAAGTATGTCTTATCACCCCCATCTGTTGTAGAGCTCTCTGTTGCCTAAGATGATGATCCACATAGCGAAGACGTGGTATACCTTTCTGGTCAGTCATTGAAGCATCAGGATCTCCAAGTCTTTTCTTAGCTTCTTCTATCTGCCCACTGATTGCATCACGCAAAGATCGAAAATGGCACGAAATTGTCTGTAGCGCAAGTGTAGTGTAAGATTTAGCTGCTCCATGGCCAGCTACCATGTCAAAAGATGAAACTACCGTTTGCATTTGATGGAAGTAATGTTTGTACCTTCTATCTACCTGTAGCAAAAAAATCACCATCATGTTTTCAGCAAAGCTCATACAGGAAGTCGAGCTAAAACCAACTGCTGAACTAATCAAAGCTCACTGAAGTAAGCAGTGTAGATTGTATTTCAAGCAACCTTACAAACAGAACTGAAATAAACCCAAAGAAATATAAACTACAGCGCCTTAAAGAGGAAACATAAATCTTCCACAAAATATGGTGACAATAAGAAACCATCCTGAACCAGAAAGCAAATACTGGATTGAAATGCATTCAGAGATAAAGAAACTACATGCCTAGACAAAAGGATAGAAAATTCACAAAATATGGTAGAGAGCAGCAGCCTTCTGTGCTAGAAAGCAAGAGTGGATTGAAGTCCTTTCTGCCTCAGGAATCTACTGCAAAAGTGGCTATTGTATTACTACCATGGTTCGGCTTTATTAAATTTCTTTCACATGCTTGTATATGCAATTCAGACCTCCAATGCTACCTGTTCTAATCTTCTGAGCATTATCACGCAAATTTGAATGCATTTGATTCAGAATTTTAGGAATGATATAAATTCTTATTATCAGACATCAAAACCAAATAGTATCACATAGCAGAGAAATAAATGTGCTCACCTCATCTAACATGGACAAAAGTTTTGTCTTCTTGTTTTGTATATCTTGTCTTTCTGCAGGTGATAGCTCAGCACAGGAGTTGGCATTAGAATCACTAGGCTCTAGTGACATTCCACTGGATGTGGGAAGAATAGATTGGCTGCTAAGCCTCCCATCAGTCTCTTTGGAATCATCTAAGCATTTATTGGATTCAGACTTCTTTACGACCTTTTTCATGCTAACCACTTCATCAAGCAACTCCCTTGCAGACTTGATGTACTTGGAATTGAAGATACTAGTTGTAGTGCTTACGTAACTTGTTGGATCATGCATATACTTATTCATATGCAGACCATCATGGCTTAGAAACCACTGAGAACTGTGAGAAGCCTCAGCCTTGACATAGTTTTGGTTACCTCCAGCAAAAGAGGAAACAGATTCAGAATCTCTTAAGTCTGCACTTTGGTTGTTTGCATCTCCTTCGATCCACTTCTCAAGCACGTGAATATGACTGCTTAATGCATAAGGCAAAATTAGGTTCTGATGCTGATACTGAAATGAAGGTACAGAAACTGCTGGTGGCATCTGTGTGCTAAGGCTTAGAGATAATCCCTGATTCTGACCAATCGGTTCACCATCTAATATGCCTATATCTGTCCTTGAAATGACCTGGGAACTTCCACTAACATGGTTTTCAGCTGCATCTCCTGTGTCCATGTTCAATTGCCTATCAATTGAATGCAAATTTGTGTGGCTTGTAGGGGGAATGAACATCATTTCACTTTTAGTTCCATGAGGGGGAAATTCCTCACAATTTTGAATCTCGAAATATGATCCAGCAGTAGGAGATTGATCGATATAGTTCGTTAAATTACTAAACTCGGATTGCAGATTGGAATAAGAGATCTGTTTTTGGTCAACTTGATACTGTTCTTGAAAATTGTCTTTCTGGTCACTTAGACTAGGGCAATAGGTGGCCATCACTTTATTCTTAAATGTCACAACAAGAACACTCAGATTAAGAACAGATCACTCCAGGTGCTCTTCATAAGAATATGATCAGCAGAGAAGCACATGTAATGGTCCTCACCGAATGATGATCCGAGCGGCAAATTCTGGCAAAAATGACATTCTAAAAATTAGACTCAACTACCATTACTTTAAGATTCTTAATTTTCACATCAAGAATACACAGCAGGATTGTTGTAAAAAAAACAGTTCAAAATTTGCTAGTAGCAGGCTCCTAGCAAGCTAATAGTTCTTCACCACTCGCACTCGTAGCCTAGAAACAAGAAAATAAATCGCACAGTCACACTTCATCCCATGTCAAGTTCACATATGACCAGCAGAGCAGCCTTGGAAGCCCCACTGAAGAAATCATTACCACACAAATGCTAAGAGAATGGGAAGTTAAACATAAAGAAGACCCATCACTCATATATGATTCTAGTGACTAAACAACTCACCCAATCGAATAAACAGCAAAAATCACAACAAAATTCGAAAGGTCCATGAACCAGAGGGATCTCAAAACGAAACAGAAGAACCCAGTTTCCATCTCCAAATCATCCATCCAATACAGTGAATTTCACACTGAAAAACTTATGAACAAAACCAAGAATCGAAGATGTGCCAATCACAGAAACAAGAGCAACTCAAATCATACACACACAATTCAAATTACAAAAAAAACAAGCAAAAGGGTGCAAGCAAAGAACCTGGAAAACCCCCAAGAATGATGCGAAGTGTGCCGGCTGAAACCAAACCGGTTACAAACACATAGACAAAAGGTTTAAAAAAAAACTAATCCCAAGAGATATCATCCCACGAACAGAACCAACCTCCTTATCATTGGAACAAAGACACCAAACCAATTAAAAGACATTATTAAAATGGTGTCTGGTAGTTATATTATATCAAACTAACGGACAACCAACTACATTAGTTTATGAAAAACGAGGGCCGAACAAATAATTATTTTAAGAATAATTGTCTGGTCCGGCATTTCCGAGTTCCTCTCACGTGTGGATAAAAGCCATCATCAATCCAAAAAGGTTCATGAATACTAACTACAAAATTCTCTTGTTTTGATCAAATGGGGGTGTGGTGGTGTTAGTGTTACGGTGGTTGCCTTGCTTCTGGTTCTTGCTTAAGACTGTTCAATTTCATAGCCTAACCACCAGTTGGTAAGCATTAAGCCTCCTTTTAACGCAAACTAAGTCTTTGTTCCTCATCCTTTGGACTGTTGCAACCATAAATAATAATAATAATAATAAATAAAACTTTATAATTCAATTTCTCAAATAATATAATAATTAAACTAAATAAATAATAAATTTTAAAAATATAATAATTGAAATAAAAAGATTAAATTTTAATTAACCAAAAAATAATTAAATATATTGAATATTGTGTAATTTAATTTTATACACAAAATATATTTATTAAATTTAATTTTTATTTGAAATAATGTAATATGATTGGACAAAGAAAATTAATAAAGTGAATTATATAATATTATAAAAGTAAATAATAATTTTGAAAATAAAAGATACTAAACGACAAGAAGATCCAAAATAATTAGCAAAAGGGAATAAAACAATCTATCCTTGTTTTTTTAATAAGATTTATATTAGCTGTAATTGGGAGTAGGTGGAATCGTCACTCTATCACGTTAGCACGCTTCTGCTCCTACACGCTAGCAGCTAACGGCTACATAATATAATCTTATTATTACGCAAATAATTAATAAGTAATCTTTTAAAAGTGGCAGTTTAAGTAAAACAAATAAGATAAAAAGTTTAACTGATATTAATTATTTACAAAATCAAAGAATTTGAAAACAATTGAAAAATATCTTTATTTATAAAAAATTAAAGTTTAATTGAAAAAATTAGTAAATAAAAATTAATTATTTTATTTTGATTTATAAAAACGGGTCGACTAACCAATAAAATGATCAATTTTAACCAAAAAAATAAACTAAATCAATTTAAAATTTAAAATTAAAATTAAAATATTGGTTGATTTAAGATTTTTACGGTTAAATTGGTTAATTTGGTTCCATTTTTAAAACATTGTTAATAAGTATCAACAACAGCAGTAACAACAACAACAATATTTAGTATGAGTCCCGGCGATAAGCGGAATTTTAAGAAATTTAATAGTATGCAGCTTTATCTCTAATTAATAGTGAGACTGTTTCCAAAATGATTATATTTAGTTTTCTTTATGCAAACGCTTAGTGCTGTAGGGTTGGATGTTAATTAATAGAATAAAATGAAACAAAACGGAACGGTTTATAATAGAATTAAATATTACTGATTTAAGGTTTTTATGGTTAAATTAGTCCAATTGGTTCTGTTTTTAAAACATTGTTAACAAGTATCAACAACAACAATATTTAGTTTGAATTCTGGTGATATGCGAAATCTTTGAAGGTTTAATATTACACAACCTTACCTCTAATTAATAGAGAGATTATTTCCAAAATGATTATATTTAAATATGGTTATATTTAGTTTTCTTTATGCAAATACTTAGTGTTGCATGGTTGGATGTTAATTAATAGAATAAAATGAAACAGAACATAACATAACATAACGGTTTATAATAGAATTAAATATTATTGATTTAAGATTTTTATGATTAAATTGGTCAAATTAGTTCCGTTTTTAAAACATTGTTAATAAATATCAACAACAACAACAACAACAACAACAATAATATTTAATATGAATTTAAGTGATACGTGAGATCTTAGAAGATTTAATAATACATTACTTTTGTTGTTTCTTTTTTTTTAATTTCTAGCTTTAATTTATTATTTTCTATTTTTGTATACTAAAAAGGTAAAGAAGAAATTAAAAAAAGAGAGGTTAACCTAAAAAAGGAAAAAGAAGAAAAACAAGATATAGATAGTTCACATATCGCTGTTTGTACCAGCAAGAATTATTTCTTGATTTCACACGACTCTAACGCTTTATGTTTCTTCTATGCGAAGAAATAACATAGTCAAAAGAAAAGAATAAGATAATGAGCAGATGGTTGTTACTTAAAAATGTGCTATGAATTAGTTCATTCCTATGAGATATAGGAAAACAAGTCTAACTTGATCTAAAGTCAATGTAAGGGGCTCATCTACCCTTAACCAACGGTCAAGGGTTTTATCCTTGGCTTTAGGTATGGAGCAGTTTTAAGTCTTTGAGCCAGATGTTCTATCCTATGAGGTGCCTTCTCATTAGCGAGGGAATTACTCACTGAGTCCGCCGGTGAATACCCTGGTCAAAGACTAAAAAAATTCAAATTGATTTGATCGATTAAATCTTAAAAATTTTGAATTGTTCAATTTTTATTTTTTTGATTTAGTTTAATAATTTTTATTATTAAAAATCAATCAATTTATTAACTAATCGTTCAATTTTTGTAAATTAATAAGTTCTTATGAACCAAAATAAATCAATTAATATTCATAATCTCTTTTCTCAATTAAATTTCAATTTTTTAACAAAGGATGACAATTTTTTTAATTATATTTTAAAATTTTAAATTTAATTTAATTTTTAGCTAATTTTATGATTGTTTAATACTGATTAATTCTTTTAAACTTTAAATTTTTATCGTACCAATTTAACTTTTAACCTAGTTTTTAAAACATTAGTTTAGTCTTATCTAAATAGCTTTGTGAAAAGTTTTATTGAGTTTTCAGGGATTAGCTTCAAAAGTCAACTTCCAAATATGGAATTAACCATTTATTTTAAACTCATTCTAATTGTTAAAAAAAAAATTGGATGGTATGTTTCCATTTATATATATATATAGCCTGATCGAGTTTTAGGCCTTGATCTTAGATCCTCAGGCCTAACACATCTTTTCGAGCCCAACTAGACCCAGTCGATTTGCCATATTTGCTCCTATCGCATCGTTTATCTTCGACTCTCTTATTGGTTTTGTTCCACTCATTACGAAGACTAACATAAAACATATTTGCACCCATATCATCGGCTTGCTTTTGTTCCACTCATTATGAAGACAGACATAAAACATTTTCTCGTAGCCAGGGTTGGCCCTTTGGATCTTGACCCGTCAGTCCCGGATTGAGTATGCTTGGACTCGACCCAACCTATTGCTAATCCTAATCAAAACTCGTACTCTATCATTTATCTAATGTGAATCAATGGACGTTAAACATAAGCAAACTACAGGATAAGCCAGTTCCAGAAAAGAATCAGTCGTACAAAATCATAAAATTATCACCTTTTGCTCATAGCCTTGGTCTCTTGCAAATGTTGTCGTTCCCATCAACTTCATTCTGCACTGCACTTTGATCATCCTCTAAAACTTCTACTGAGCAAATAATGGTACCACTCGCATGTAGAACTAGTCTTACCATTCATTAATGGCGCAAGAATGTCACAAGTTGTGAATTCAGCAGCACATAAAGATGCTGCTTCAATATCATATAAAAAAATAAAAAAATATTCCTAAAACTTTTCCTCAAGCTAACAGATGAAATGACGTGGTTCTATTGTTCTTTTCTTTTTTTCCTTATCTTTCTTTTCTATAAGACAAAAAAAGAAGGCTGCATGCAGAGTGATGCAAAACCCGATTACAACAGAAGAATAGAATGAAGAAATCTGCCCAAGTTAGAACTAGTTAAACAACTTGGCAGCACTCCTGGGATAATCAAGAGACAGAAATTTAACATTCAACTACTAAGATTCTCAATCGTTATGATTTGGTGTGCAAATACCTTGCTTCTTGGAGGAACCCTTTTTTACAAAGGAACTCCATCTGGACTCAAATGAGGAGTGATTTCTCAATAATGGCTTTACAGAGGACCTCCCTGCAGTGGAACTGAATTCTGTCCTTGGTGAGCCTCCATCTTGTGTGCTATTCTTTCACGATAAAAATCATCAGAATCACTGTCAAGAGAACTATCTATAACCTGGTTTCTTAATATTTTATGGATCTTAATTTTTATATCAGCTTCAGTTATAAAAGCCTTTTTGGACATTGCTAAATCTCGTTCCTCTACTTCCTTACATATTGGGCATGCCGGATCATATTTATCTATCTCTGTTATCATCATGTCTAAGCACTCAGCATGGAATGCATGACCACATACAAGCACAGAAACCACAGAGCTCTGCCACTGAGATTTCTCATTCAAGAACTTTGAGCAAGCTACACAAGTGCATAGATCTGAGGAGGGAGAACGTGAGAACCTGCTGCTTCCACCTCCTATTTTGTTCAAGCCAAAGCCAAACTGTTCACTATCAAAAGATCCCCTTTCTCTTTGAGAAGAGGCACCAAGCTCGGAAAAGTTTTTTATTGACCAACAATCAGAAGATCCTCCACGTGAACCAATGACTAAGCTATGGCTACCAGAAGAAAGTCCAAGTGATGGTCTTCCTTCAGATAATTCATAGTTATTTGGTGACTTCATTCCTGCAAGTGGACTATCAGAAGTCTGCCTGAATAGATGATATCTAGGTGAAATTTGAGACTGTCTGAATGAGGTTGTGTTAGGATGAAGTAGATGACCATGGATAGGATCACGAACATGAGTTGGAATTGGAGAAGGTATGGTGTATGAAAGCTTTGATGAAGATAATTCACTAGCATCAAGCGATTTGGCCAAGCTGTTTACCTAAAAGATAGTCAACGGTAAAGAGATGGAAGATCGTTCATCAACAGAGAAAACAAAAATTCTAGACAAGAGAGAAGGAAGGCAGGAATCTTCTCATATATTCAAGGTCAAAACTCACCTCAACCAGGCTGCTGCTTCTCAAAGATATATCTGCATCAAGAGTGTTAGAATGATTAAGTACCAAAAAGAAAATGAAACGATCAAACTAAGCTTGAAATTTTTGATCTTCAATGCACAAAATTAAAAGTAAACATGTATTTGCATGCAAATTCCTTCACATCAACTTTCTACTAATTCTTCAACTACGTTAAATGATAAAAACATTTATAAACCTTGAATTGCAGAATTGTCAGTTGATAATTATAACATAAATGTTTGGTCTAAGAACAAGGTAACAACTTTTAGTTGATAAGGTGGTATCTAAAAAATAGTATTTCCTAGATCAATGCTAACCAGATAACAATTGCATTACTGAGCAAGCATTTATGCACCAAAATTAAAAATAAACTAGAGGCTAGAAGTTTCAATGTCCACAGAATATGCTCAATGTTCAATCTAAAAGACCAGTGTCTATCTTTTAAGCAGCAAGAGGGAGGAACCGAAATAAAAAGCAATCAAAAGGAAATGAATGCAGTAGACTGTTATTAATAACAGCAACTAGCAAAAATCTCTATCATGCCAGCTCAAGAAATTGTTCCCTGTGAACAGAATAGAATAAAAAACCAAGGAATAAAGAACATCATATCCTACGACAAGTTTTCCACATTAACATAGTGATGGTGCAGGCACCAAAGCTTGCACATATAGATAGCAAAGAATTACAAAACATTCTGTAACCTGTAATACTTCCATATAGATTTTATTGTCGTTAGCTTCTGTACTATCTAATGCATGGGTAACTATACTAGCTTAATCCGAACAACTTATTAAACATGAAAATAGTTACCAAAAGAATCAAATATCTATCTGAATAACAGGGACCAGCTAGCTTCAGAAAATAATTGAAATAAAAAATGGTCTGTAGGGGAAACGAAGACAAAAGCACAAAAGGCATGGTCAGGATTTATTAAAGTCAAAGTCAACATACTCAGTGTACAAGGCTTCCCGCGTTGCAGGAGTCTGGGGTGAGTCATGATGGACGCAACCTTCCCTTTGTATTTTTACAAAAAGGCTGTGTCCATGCCTTGAACCTGTAACCTTATGGTCACAAAGGAGCAACTTTACTGGTTGCTCCAAGGCTCACCCCTGCTGGTCAGCCTTTATTATCCAAAATAAAATGAGATAAAAAAATGTACTTGAAGGCTGACACGTTAGATTCATACCTATTCCTTGATGCACCGGTGATTCAAATATGTCAGGAGTTCCCAAACTGTCACGCTGACTTCTCCCCTCGGAATGATTTTGCTGATCAGAAGCTACTGGATCTTTAATCTCGGCACCAAGACTTCTGCTATTTCCACAAGACTTTGGATAAGAAGAGTCCTCAACTTCACCAGCTACGCGCTTTCGATTTTCCCAAGGGAAGCTCCATGATGGGGAACATTTGGCATACTTATTCAAAGTGTCAATTCTATGTCTATTTATGTGTTCTTTATCTTTTGGCGCAGTACAGCAAGCCGCTCCCATTAGTGTTCAGATGCAAAAAGGAAACCAACCACAACAGAAGACTAGAAATCCCTGTAGGAGAATAGAAAGACATTTCTTTAGAATTTGACAATCTGATAAAGGAATGAACATAAATCAATGACAATCAACAATGAAAAACGTTGATATGTTCCAAAAACATAAATGAAAAAATTTTGATGTCCCTAAATGAGGAATCACAATTCCTTATCATCCTGAAGAAACGAAAAATAACCATTCCATATATGATCCTAATGAACTTCCCATGAAACATGCAGGAGAAAAATGCTCGAATCTCAGAACAAATAAGTTTGGGAGTTCAATACATAAAAAAAATTCAACATGGCAAAACAACCTTTCCTCCAAAATCCAACTCAAACCCTAAAAATTCACATATACTCACAAATCACGGAAGCAAATGGGTTTATCATGATATATGCAAACTATAAAATAGTCGCGAATATAACTTAAGATCTTAAAGAATTTAACAGCATAAGAAAAACGAAAACTTGCTTAGACATTTCAATGGACTGTCTCATAACAATGTAAAACAATTAGAACAACAATGCATGTCCTTGCCTTAAGACTAAAGCATCTATCCATAAGATTCTTCCTAGAGTTTTCCAATTACTAGGAACATAAACAATACGCTTGAAGCTCTGTTCAAATCTGCGTACAACAAAATTCGTATTATCTGAGCAGTAATTGTGAACATAAAACAGAGAGCAATTAAACTAATGAGCATCTCCACAAACATCAAAAGGTCTTTGAAGATAATGCAGTGGGATTCAAGGTTCCACACGTTAACTCTTCATACCAGCTAACGATTTTTCACGTTCTTTAACAATGCAACACTCGAACTTGTAAACAAACAAATCCACACTTTGTTTTGTTTTTTTGTTTTTAAAAGAGAAAAGCGTACAAGTCAAGTAATAAGACGCAGCCAACAAAAAGAAAAGGAAACAAACTTGAAGCAAGAGATTAAGAATAACGGTAATGTTCGTACGACAGGGAACAATCCAATAATCCAAAATCACATTGAAACTAGGGTTCACGAGGAGCCTGTTTGTTCAAAATCAATTGAAAGCTGGCAGCTTCAAAAACCCAAAAAATCGATATCTCGCCAGATGATGATTCAATTATAGACCTAAACAAGAACTGGCGGTCACGAAAAACTGAAAACCAGAGTAGGGGAGGTTTCCCGGCGGCAGAGAATGGCGGCAAGGTTTCGCGGCGATAGTTTATAACGGCTTTAGAGGAGAGGAGGAGAAGGTGGAAGTGATGAGTACTAACTAGTGTAAGTGAATAAGCAGTCACAATAAATGACTATTGCTTTGCTATTTTTGTCCTTATCTTCTCTTCGACGCAACAGCTTTTAACCAAAGGGCTTAACTGTAAATAGAGTTAACATTTTGGCCATTTTTAAAATTTTTCTAATTTTAAATGGACTGAAATTCAGCCTTATGATTAATTCTTATTAAAATTGATAATGTTTCAAATAGGGTTAAATTAGTGAAACATTGCAAGGCTATGAGACGTTCGAGAATAAGTAGGTTGGTCGATAATTACGAAACAAGGCTGAATCTTGCTTTAACGGAACTAAATGAGATTATCGTGCAAAGAGGTTAACGCATCTTGTAAATAAATTTGTGCTCGAAGGAAAACTTTTGAATCAAATTAAATCAACATTATTTTGAAAAATTCAATCATGGTCATTTTTTAGCTTATTTTTATATTTAAACTTAGGGATGTTAATTTTGGCTCGAATTAATTGAGTTACAAGCCAAAAATCTTCAACCCGAGTGGCCTATGGATTGAGCCCGATCGTTACTTTAAAAATGGCATCATTTTTAACATTTTTTTAAAAATGATAAGATGGGTTGGGTTGGCTCGACGATCAGCTCGTGGTTGAGTCAGGTCATGATCAATCCATTGATATTCCTATTTGGACTCAATTCAAATTTTAAAGAAATCAAATCTAATTCATTAATTTCAAGCAAGATAGAATTCATCAGCTCTAATAATAACTATAAAAAGTAAAGCAATTATTAGTGATGTAAAAGAGAAATTTTAACCTAAGGGGCATGGTTGAGTGGATAGGACTCATTCATCCTTAACCAAAGGTCAGGAATTCGATCCTTAGCTTTGGGTACGGAACAGTTTTAAATCCTTGAGCCAACTGTCTTATCCTGTGAGGTGCCTACAAACCAGCGAAGGGATTAGTCACTGGGTCCGCCGATGAATACCTTAAGTCCATACAAAAAAAAAGAGAAATTTTGCTAAAGTATGTAATTTGACCTTGTTGATGGTAATTAAAAAAGGACATGCTTATTGTGTTTCATCATAAGTTCATAACTTACAAATTAATCTTTGATTGTCTTCCTTCTCAAGCAAACTACCAACTTGATTTGTTCTCATCAATATGATTTGGCAAATCAACAATAATCTAGTTATTTATATTATCTTATTCCAAATCTATGTAAATACGAATTTCATTTATAATAGAATGTAATTATCTTTTTTAAATTTGCATTAAATAAATTAAATCAGGAAGTTAGAATCGAGAATAAAAAATAAAAAATATTATTAAAATATTATCAAGATATTTATTCTTACCAGAATGTTTTATATTTATTTTTTAATAGTTATTTATTTTGTGTCATTAATACTTTTATTCTTATCATAAAAATAATTCATAATTATTTAAAAATTAATAATTTTATAAATCATTGAAATTTTTTATTCATTATTTATAAAATATAAAGGTACAAAATAAATTATATAATAACTAAATATGAGTAAAAAAATTCTCATTTTTATTTTTAATATTTAATATCAAATATATATATATAATTATTAACTCTATTTAATATTATACTAATTACACATGATTAATAATTTCATTCTTATTTTAATTATCATTTTTTATTTTTATTTTTATTTTTTTATTCTGATTCTTTTATTACTGATTACCCACAGAGAACTTAAGATTGCAAGTACTATCTCTGATCGGATGCAGTAATGTCATATAACTTCGAATTTGAGCCATAAGCCCACAGGAATTGGGCCTATGAGGGACAACACATGTTAGGACAAAAGCCGAGGATAGAATTAGTGAAACCAGGGAATGATGATGCAATTCAATTTCAAAACCCTACTGAGCTAACGCCTTCCTCTTCTCGGGTGAACGGAAGGTTCGATATTTGGAGTCAAGGTAAGTATTTTCACGCTCTCCCAGGCTAATTCACGACGAAAGTTTCATTCTTGCTTGTTAATGTACAGACATGGAGACTACTTGTCATGGTTTTCTCTTGTGGTGATTGGTCGGAGTTCACAGAAATGATAGGTTATGTTGACATAATTTTAGAACATGATATTAAGAAAGTTTATACCCTTTTGGTTTTGTGGCTTGTAAGTGGTGTTATTTTGAAGTGATTAACTTTGACCATGGTTTTTAGTACTCTTCAAGGAAAAAAGAAAGAAAAAGTGGGGTTCTCAAAACTCACATTCGGTGTATTGTAGTTGTAGTAGACTAATGGTAGAGTGCTTGTTTAGTTTCCAAGCTGATGAGAATTCCGTTTAGTCTGGTGTGTTTTAAGCAAGAAACGTGCCAGGAATGTGGCTTTTCTGTTGTTAGGTAGTGTTGCATATTTCTGTATCATAATTTGGTAATCAGCAAGATTCTTCTATATCTTTTTAAGTGTCTTGTGGTGCTTTTGTTTGATGATGGATGAAGATCATGTCAATCAAGAAATTAATCTATTTGTTCATTTTTGCTGCTGAAAATTGTATAGTCAATTTGGTGAAATTAGTGACGTAATTACATGGCAGAAGACAGTTAATGCGTTTCAAACAAGTTTGCAATTTTTGTCATTAAGAAGATGAATTTGTAAAGGGTTGGGAATTGGTAGTCCGTGTGGGCCAGGTGTTCCTTTTCTGCGTAACTACGTTCTGTTGATCCTATGTAAACAACTATGACTTGGTTATCCTACATGGGTTACAGCTTCATGTTGAGGTTGTTTCTCATATCATTCTGCGTCATATTGTTTGAATGATTGTGATCCAGGTATGTGCCAATGACTTCAAGTAGCTGCACAATGAATGTTGGATGTGCTTTGACAAATACCGGGGGATGTAAGGATGTACCTAGTTGCTTGGTTTCTGTGTGTGCTCCGTGTATTCCTGCCAAGGCAGCACTGTCAAGTGTCAGGAATTCATGTAGAGGATTCATGGAAACTAAATCCTGGTTGTTTACAGGTATGCAAAAGTATTGTTGTCGGATTTTAACTCTTTTAGTTTCCTTTCCGTATTCCTGCTAATTGGAGGGATATTATTGAACAAGGATTCTGACTCATATATAAACTTCAAAGAAAATCCCAAATCTGTGGAGAATTTGAAATGTTCCAATCTTTATGCTTAATTCTTTTTCTTAATACCAGGTGTGCCATCTTCGTATCTTTCTTCTGCTTCAAGCCCACTTTTAGGTGGCAATTTAATTGGACTCTCTCATACCATTCCCCTACTACCAAGACGATGTAGGTCTTATTCCTGTCCTCGAGCCTCAAAGGATGTGCCAACCAGTTTCCGGTATCCACCAATGACCAGAAAACCTAGATGGTGGTGGAGGACTTTAGCGTGCCTTCCTTATCTAATGCCTCTTCATGAAACATGGATGTATGCCGAGACAGCATACCACTTGCACCCCTTTCTTGAAAACTTTGAGTTTTTGACCTATCCATTCCTTGGAGCCATTGGGAGGTTACCAAGCTGGTTCTTGATGGCATATTTCTTTGTTGCATATCTTGGAGTTGTGAGGAGGAAGGAGTGGCCACACTTCTTCAGATTTCATGTGGTGATGGGCATGCTGTTAGAGATTGCTCTCCAGGTGATAGGAACCGTGAGCCGCTGGATGCCGCTTGCTGCTTATTGGGGTAAATTGGGTATGCACTTCTGGACATTCGTGGCATTTGGGTACCTATTCACGGTCTTGGAGTGCATACGGTGTGCTCTTGCCGGTATGTATGCTGACGTCCCTTTTGCCTGTGATGCAGCATACATCCAAATACCTTATGATTAAGGATGAAAACTATACGATCTTTCCATTTCGTGGCTGTTTTCATTCGACAACTGACTGCAGAAATGAATGCTTCTATATTGAAAGCAAGTTTTTGTATAAAGGATTCAATTCAGCTGCTTTGTTTATGCCCGATCAAGATTATCAAAAGGGGCTCTTTGCCTATTCTGTTAACTGAATATAAAGCACGCCATTGACTAATTCTCTTTTGGCGACATTGTTACTGATCATCCCCGGCTTTATAGATTAATGTCTTACGTAGTTTGTTATGTTTCATTAGGCCTATGTCTTAATATAACTCGCAGTAGTTAATTGCTACGCAGATTGTTCAAACTCTCAAGGTATGGTTCTTCTACCGCCAAATCTGTTCCTACTGGTGTAACAATGTGTTCATGTCACGTATACTCAGCTCTAATCATTGATGGTTTCTTGGAAATTGGCCAATCATGGATTGAAATATATCCCAACTTTTACCGAAAAAGAAGAAATACCCTCTACGGTTGATCCTTTATAGATTGAATTTTCGGCCTGTGGATGATGATATTTGCAAAGTGGATCACTGGCAAACTCGGAGTTCAGAACATTTTTGTACCTAAATTCTTGAAAGAGATAATAATAGGTAGAGTGGGTAAAAGGCAATGATTGTAAAATTCAATAGGTTTATTCGGTTCAATTGTAAAAAAATTTTGTTTAATTTTTATTTTTTCGGTTTGATTTATTTTAATAATTTTTGTTATTAAAATTTGATTAGTTTATTAATTAATTGATCAATTTTTATAAATTAATTATTTTTATAAACTAAAAAATCAATTATTTTTATTTAATAACCTCTTTTTTAATTAAACTTTAAATTATTTAATATATAAGGATAATCTCTTTTAATCATATTTTAAATTTTTAAATTTTATTTAGTTAATTTTATGACGGTTTAATAAAAATTTTGAATTCAACTTGAAGAAAGTTTTTTTTTTATAATTGAGATTTAAAGTAAATTTAAATTTAAATAAATTATGACTACAACTTAAAATCTCCAACTTTTTCTTTAACATGAATTTGGGCTTGAAGTTTCAAGTTAAACTCAAGCTTACCCAGTTTTTAATGGAGTTTGTTCCACCCTGACCACTGTTAGATGCGAGTTCAATCAATTGTAAACCCTAATAATGAGTTAATAAGGGCATCCAACAAAGCACAGATTGTCACTTGATGTTGTTAGATGAAACTAGTGATTAAAAAATTTATCCGATTTAATCGGTTCAATTATAAAAATATTAAATCAATCAAATTTTTGGTTCAATTTTTAATTTTTTGATTTAATTTACTTTAATAACTGTTGTTGTTAAAGATCGATAATTTTATTAATTAATTGATCAAATTTTGTAACTTAATAATTATTATAAACTAAAATTAATTAATTAATTTTTATTTAATAATATCTTTTTAACTAAACTTCAAATTTTTAATGAGTAAGAACAATATCTTTTAATCATATTTTTAAGACATCTATCTAATACTTATTAATCATTTTAAATCTTGTACCTATTTGATTTTTTTTTTGTTACAAGGGAAAAAAGAAACAAAAAGACTAGCTGCTAGAGATGCATCCCCCACGAAGGGATCGCAGATAGAGGGTTCCTTGCACGTCTTGGAGCAGTGCCTCCGAGAGACTCCAGGGTGGCTCCCGAATAATATGCAGTCCCGACGGTGAAGCCAAAGCGAGATATGCCAAGTGATCCACACACTGGTTGCCTTCGCGAGACGTATGCTCAATGTGAACTGTCCACTCCCGATGCAATAGCTCTCGAATACCTGCCACAAGAGCAGAATACTCAGTTAGAACCTTAAATGAAGAGGAAAGAATATTAATCACCTTAAGGGAGTCCACCCCCAGTTGCACGCGGCGATAACCCCAATCCCAAGCCAACAGCAATCCAGAGTACACCCCACAAAGTTCAGCCATGAGAGGAGAACCAACGCCTAAGTGCTGTAAGAACCCACCGCACCAGTGCCCTTGCCAGTTGCGGAGGAGACCGCCCGCAGACGCAAGATGAGAGCCCAGGTTCACCGACCCATCCGTATTAAGCTTAACCCACCCTTCGAACGGTGGAGTCCAACCGACTAAAGAGCCCAAAGGCAACCCATGCGACTGGAAAATACGATATTCAATCATGTTAGCCCAAATGACCCAATGCGTATAGGTCATGATAATCGTATGACCATTAAGAGGCCAAACAAAACCCTGCTAAAAAATGTTGTTATTACACCATCGGCACAGAAACCAACAGCGACCCCAAAAATAATAGTCCACTCAGCACGTGGTGTTGAAGATTAAAGCTGAGCCAGTGTCCTTCCTCTTGATTGAAAAAATCTTCGCTAACCACCGTGGCAGGAAATTGCCGCC
>JANVCL010000006.1:1853208-1888673 GCA_026546855.1 Erythroxylum incrassatum | reverse complement strand
TATTAAGCTTGACCCACCCTTCGACCGGTGGAGTCCAACCTACTAAGGATCCCAAAGGCAACCCCTGCGCCTGGAAAATACGATGCTCAATCGTGTTAGCCCGAATGACCCAATGCGTATAGGCCATGATAATTGTATGACCATTAAGACGCCAAACAAATCCCTGCTAAAAAATGTTGTTATTACGCCATCGCCAGAGAAACCAACAAACGACCCCAAAAATAGTAGTCCACTCAGCCCGATGGACGTGTACTTGATGGTGAAGATTAAAACTGAGCCAGTGTCCTTCCTTCTGAGTGAAAAAAATCTTCGCTAACCACCGTGTCAGGAAATTGCTGCCAGAAAGATTTGACGCGAGGACAATCGCGTAAAACATGAAGAGTTGATTCCTCCTACCCATAAGAATGACAGCCTGCCTCCATTGTCAGATGACGGGTGACCAATTCCTTATTGGTTAGCAATTTCCGCTTAAACACCATCCAGAGAAAAGATCTAATGCATTGAGGGCTTGCCCACTTCCAGATGGCCTCCCAGTGGTTATCGAAACCATTAGTATTTACGTGCTCGAGCATATCATAGGCAGAAGCCACGGTGAAACGCCGGTGCAAAGTGTGACCCCAGAGCAACCGATCCTCCTCACCAGTAGTAATAGTGGTGGAAGCAATAGACGAACAAACAGGAGCGGGGAGGTAATCTTGGAAAGCCTGCCAATGCCAAAGACCAACGCCTGCCTGAAAATTATGAATAGTAGCGTAAAGAATATCTTCAGGGATTTCGGTGTGAGTCAATAAATAAAGCGGGCCCCAATCATCTAACCAGTGATCTAGCCAGAAGAGAACTCGCCGACCATTACCGACTTACCATTTTACTCCTTGGCGAATGAGAGGCCAAACGGCTGCAATCCCTCTCCAAGTACTTGAAGCACTAGGTCTCGCTAAATTGTGAGGGATGTGCACCATATCCACCTTGTATTTAGCCCGCAACGTCTGAACCCATAAAGCCTAGGGTTGAGTAAGTAAAGCCCAGCCAAGTTTCATAAGGTGAGCATCATTCGTCGAACGAATACGCTTAAGGCCTAATCCTCCCGCTTTCTTGGGTTTACAAATTTATTCCCAACTTACTAGATGAATTTTCCGGTGACTCGCTTGGGTCCCCTAGATGAATTCCCGCATGATTTTTTCCAGATCGTCACATAATTGACGAGGCAATCTAACCGTTTGCATAGTGAAGATGGGAAGAGAAGCTATGACAGATTGAGTGAGAGTAACCCGACCAGCTAAGTAAATTTGATTTTTGGTTTTTGGTAAGCTATTTTTGGTACCATGTTTAGGACATTAAGTAAAACTCAACCTAGGCCCTAAAAGAAAGATGAGCAGGACTCCTTTCTATGCACATCAAATTTTTTGTTTCAATTATTCTCTCCACATAAATGTGTGGATAAGATTTAATGAAACATGATAAAAATACCATAAGCTCCGATCGTCTTTTCGTGTGCAAAGAAACCATCAAAAAGACAAAGTTAAAGCCTCCAATATTTTATAAAACCAATTAAAATGTTTGTTAGAAAACATAAATCAACTTGTCATGCCTGTCGTTGTAGCTGATGCAAGCCGTAACCCACCCAAGTTTGGAGCGACTAGCACATCGGTTCTCATTGCACTCAATCACTTTGATTAGAATAAGGTTTTATATCCGCATGTCACTGTAATCTCACGTCATTCTCGGTTTTCCCTTTCACACCACGCCATCTTGCTCAAGTAGAAACTTGAATTTTAAAGGGATAATAAATTATATATATATATATATATATATCAATTTTTAATATTTTAAATTTTTTAATCTAACTTAAAAGATTATCTTCATTAATATTGATGTACGTGAAGACCGATACTTTGAGAGTTTATATAACTCTTTCAAATATTAGTTTTTACATGATATCAATAAAATATTAAAAAATCGAACTATATCGAGTGACTAAATTATGAAAATTTTGAATTAATTAACTTTTTAATTTAATTTTTAACTTTTTAATATAATTTGCTTTAGTAACATTCGTTGTTAAAAATTGATGGATTTATTAATTAATTGATTAATTTTTATAAATTAAAATAAACTAATTAATTTTTAGTTACCAATCTTCCTTTTCAATTAAAATTTAAATTAAAGATAGTCTTATTCAATTATATTTTAAATTCTTTAATTTTGTTCAATCTTTAACCGGTTTTATAACGATCTGGTTGAACCTTTTATACCTTAAACTTTTTTTATCTCACCGTTTAATTTCCGATCCGATTTTTAATTTTAAATTGAGGTTTTTAATTTTAAAATTTTAGATGTTTAATTAAAATATAATCCTTGTTAATTCACCAAATTGCTCCATCTTTTTCCTTTTCAAGTCTGTAATGAATTGCATATATAATTCAAAAAGGTTTTATATACATATTTAAAAGAACATAATATAAAACCCATTAAAACTACCGACTACCCACTAAGTTACCCCAAAAGAAAAACGACACCGTTTTTCAATCTTTTTCATTAGTGGATGAGTATATGCTTTAATCACATGCTACTTAAAAATGCTAAGACATTTTATTCCCTCTTCTTTTCTTCACCCCATGACCATGAATGGAATACAGATATGGAAAGGCAAAAGCATAATAGATCATTTTTATACCATCCATTTGCTTCCTCTTATGGATGATTCATTTTTTATATATATTAATTATTATTCCATGTACCTAAATTCATCCACTTATCCTTTCTTTTGCTAGTTGTTGGGTATTGGATTCCCTTCTCTTGAACCACAAATTTTGCTGTTTGACATTACATGTGTATATATGTGTATTCTTCAAATAATGGCCCAATTTTTCTTTCAAAAGTTTGTAAGAAAAAATGAAAAAAGAAGAAGGGAAGAATGAATACTTTTATGAGACTTAAAATTGAGTGAAAAAAAAGTTTAACATTTCTAAACGTTCAAATTGAACCTTAACGTTTTCAAAATAGACACTAAATAGATGGAAAATTTAACGAGATTAACTTATAATTAAACGCGTTAGTTTTAATCAAAAAGTGAATCCACTGTCATATAACAAGTGAGTCTCAGTATCTAAAATATATAAATATGAATCTCATTGTCATGTGATAAGTGACACTCACTTTCTGAAAAGTATAAATAGTAGTTCTTGTTATCATGTGACTGTGAGATTCACTTTTCGATTAATTAAAAATAATTATCTGACAATGTGATCTATTTAACAATATAGAATTAACTAATAAAGAATTAACTTCGTTAAATTTGTCTATTTAGTGTTTGTTCTAAATATTTTGATAATGTTATGATTTAATTTGAAGGCTTCAAAATATTAAGATTTAGGGTTTAGAGTTAGAATTAGGGCTAGCATTAGAGTTTAGTGTTTAGGATTTAAATAAAAAGGGACCCCACTTGTCATATAACAAGTGAGTCTGAGTATCTAAAATATATCAATATGAGTTTCATTGTCACGTAATAAGTAATACTGTACTTACTTTCTGAAAAGTATAAATAGTAGTTCCTGTTGTCACGTGACTATGAGACTCACTTTTTAATTAATTAAAAAATAATTATCTGACAAAGTGATCTATTTAACAATATAAAAATAATTTCATGTCAATTTTAATATGACATTTAACTAATAGAGATTTAACTTCATTAAATTTATGTTTATTTAATATCTATTCTAAATATTTTGATAATTTTATAGTTTAATTTAACCAGTTTTATGACAATCTAATACCAATTAAATCTTAAATTTCTTATGTTATCAATTCAACTTTTGATTAAGTTTTTAAAACATTAGATGGAAACTTTTTCTCCTACCCCTCGGACCCATGTTTTGAAAATCGGACTGGACCGGCCGGTTCGACCGATGACCGGTCAACTATCCGGTTCAGTTCACTCTTAAAAATCGGTTCTTAATTGAACCAGTGAGAACCGGTCAAAATCGGTAAATTGACTGGTCGAACCGTTCCGATTCGACAGGTCCGACCACTGGTTCAATAATTTTTTATTTTTTATATTATTTGGTACATTTTTATATTTTTATATTATTAATATTATATATAATTAAATATAATTATGGCATAATTATGATGTCACACCGGTTCGACCAGTTCAACCACCGATCGAACTGGTCAAATCGATAACCAATAAAATCTTCAGTTTGATATCTGGTCCGAATTTTAAAACGATGTCTTGGACCATTCCTTTCGGAATCGTATCATTTTCAAATGATATTTAATTGATTAGATTATGAAAATGCATCTCTGATTTATGATAAGTGCAACGGCATCTCAAAGACCGATTCCACTGAACTGAATCTAAAGATTACTTTGTAATTTTTGCGGCAAATGTGCCATCATTGAATTCAAAATCCGTATTATATTCCAACTCTGTACGTCTAAAGAAGGCTTAATATTATATCTTAGTGTAATTAGCTCTTCTTTTAATATTAGAAATCTAATATCTTTCAAATAAATAAAATTTTAAAATAAAATGTAAATTATGTACATTGCAAAAATTATAAATTAAAAAGAACCATTATAAATAACGTGTTAAAGTCTCTACTGTTAGTGCATAGAGGGGATCTTATTACGTACCTCAAGGTCTCGTAAAAGGATTAAAAACGAAGGTAATGCAGAATACCTGAATTCGGTTCCATCTCTGATTCCGATGCCGATTCCAAACTTCAAACGCCTCCGAATCTCCCGGATCCTTTAACGGAAAATGTTCACCGATTCACGGGCAAGGTCTTTCTACAGTTTCCTCAAATCTCGAGCTTCCTTAACGGGTCAGGAACCTTATGCTCGAGAATCCTCTTCTTGAGTAACTACAGAAGACCTTATTTTTATATAGCTTTCATATCGGGTTTCTCCATCACAAAACCGATATGGACCCGATCCACACTAATCGGGACTCATTTTTCTTCCGGACTTCGACCCATTGATTTAGATCATTTATTGAGTCACTTAATTGTTTTTATCTGGATCAAATGACGTAACTTAATCGGTAATTTATTTAAAACTAAAATTACAATAAATGTTAGTTCAACTTTATAAGACATTAATAAAATTGCCCCTAAGGACAAAAATGTCTAACATCAACTTCAAGTTACTCGAACATCCTACAAGGATTGCTAATTTACAATGATTATATGCAAATATTGCTAATAATAATTTGGAATAACTATGCTTTTGGTTATAATCAATTTAGACAATGTCCTTCCAATTTCTAATCTTCCTAGAAGCTAAAAAAATTAATAATTAAGAATAACAATTGAGCTCAAAGTTAACGAGTCAGATCCAAACTGACCGGGACCAACCCAACCTTAAGCTCGAGTTGTCCAAACCTGAAGCTTGACACATATAATCAAAGCGGTATCGTTTTGCAAAAAATGACACAACAAAACGTTTAAGTTTGACTCTAGCTTAGGCGGGTCCAAACTCGACCCAGGCTTATTATCATTCCTATTACTAATTTGATGCAAAAAGTCAAAATAATATATATATATAAGTATGAAGAAGAACAATTAATTCTAAGCCAATAGAAAATCAAAAAGGTAAAACACAAATTAATGCAAGCATGTAAGTGAAATGGGTTAATTACATTACACTTTCATGTTATTTGATATTTTTATTATTATTATTTTTAAAATTATCATCTATTTTTATATTATTATTTAATTATCACACAATTTTATGTCATAATTTGTTATTTTTCACTAATTCATAACTTTAAAATAATGTTATATTAAAATTCAGATTATTTTTAAAACATAAAAATCAAAATCAAAATCAAAAATCAAAAAATTCACATACATTGAACCAAGGCCAAATCATTCAGTAATAGCAACAAAACAGACCAATGGCCACTAACTTTTGTCCATTTCCAATTGTCTGTCTTCTGTCTTTTGTTAATTTAACTTATCAACATCTCTAAAATATGCTGTTTTAAAATCCATTTGTATTAAATTATTTACAGCGTAGCATAGCATCGTATTATATCAATAAAGTCGTTGGCGCTGTGTAGTCTAATTTAGGTTATTTTTAAACTTAACAAAAATACTAACGTCGAGTTAGAATTGAAAATTTGAACATTTTATTATTACCTTTTTAAGTTCACGCTAAAATTGAAAAAATTTAAAATTTTAGACATTTTATTACTACTTTTTAAAGTTCAGATCATAATTAAAAATTTGACAAAAATTTTAGTTTTTTTAAGTAATTAACCCTTTAACTTATCAACATCTCTAAAATATGCTTTTTTAAAATCCATTTGTATTAAATTATTTATATTTTCTATACAGCATCTAGACTATGATAATTGATACTGATTAATTTTGAGGCGTGGAATTTTTGTGGCAAACCAATTAAAATATGTTCCAAATCATATCTTTTGATTCCTTTTTTATAACTTGGAATTTGGCTTTTGGCATCTTTTGATTTTATTAATCAACTAGAAAGTATAGGCCATAGAGTAAAAGTGTAGTCACCGGCCTAGTGCTTTAGAATTCAACTCATAAATTAAGAAAAGAAAAGAAAAATTCCCCAACTTGAGAATTTGATTGATTCAAATATTTTCTTGATTCACATTTTTTTATATGAAAACGGGCCTGAGCCCAAGGAAGAATTACATGTGCGTTACACGAGGGAGAGCAACTCCAACTGAGTCGGCGAACAGTAAGAGCAAAAGACTACCCACAGCCTCTGGAAATCATTGTACTCCTAGTGGTAAGTTGTAGCTGTGATAATTTAAGAATAACATGTTCAAAAGTAACTAAGTGTTTAGGATTTTTCGATTTAGTGTCTAATTTTTTAAAGATTTCAATTTAGTTACTATTTTTTAAAATATGGTATAAAATAAGTGAGAATCTTATTTTTATCGACATAACATGCCCACCAAATAAGACCAAATCATTTGTTCCCGTTATTTTGTGCCTATTTTATTTTATAAAATCTATTCATTTAATAAATGAGATTCACAAAAATTGGTCGGCCGAGATCGCTTGAGAATAGAGGCACACATTATTTGGGAGCAAAAGATCTTTTCTCCCACCAAATACTACCTAGATATCTATTTTCAAGTGATTTATTCAATACTTTAAAAATTAGATCAAAAGCTAAACCGGTAAGAAGTTTAACGTTTAAAAATCAACTTGTATTAACCGCCATAAAATTCGTTAAAGATTGAAAAATAAAAAAAATTGAAAAACAATTGAAAGAAATTGTCTTTACTCATTAAAGAATTTAAAGTTTAACTGAACAAGATATTGTTAAATAAAAATTAATTAAATTATAAAGATTGATTAATTTAAGAAACTAATCGATTGATTAATAAATTGGATGATTTTAAATTAAATTGAAAAATTAACTGGTTGAAGGTTTTCATGAATGAATTGATTAAACTATTTATGTTTTTTAATAATTGGTTTTAATTAATTTTTATAATTACTATTAATCGATCTTATTTTAATTAATTATTTATACTTCACCCCGTAAACTTTGAGAGATGGGTATGTTATTAAAAATAAATTCACGTGTAAAGCGATGTATTAAATTACAGATGAATACGTGGTTATAATTAATTAATTACTCTAGATGGCTAATGCTTGTGGATTGAACAACTAATAGTTGTTGCATGGTGACGTATGCAACAAATGCATACAGAAACTTTAATTATTCTTTTTTAGGATTAATTAAAAAAGTCTAATTTTTCGTAAAATTTTCAATTATAGCCGAATTTTAAAAAGTAGCAATAAAATGTTCGAACTTTCAATTTTTTTCTAATTATAACCCAAACTTTAAAAAATGACAATGAAGTGCTAAAACTTTCAATTTTCTGCAATTCTAGCTCGACATTATCTGTTGTTCTCCTAATATTCTCGACCCTTTGTTTTTTGTTTGTTTTTTTAACGCTCCAAACTATTCTCGCATTACAATGTATTGCACTAGTAAGGTCTTTGTTTTTAGTTCGTTTTTTTATGCCTTTAGTGCGAGAGAGTTGGGGCTGCATAATCTGAAAATCGAAAGATGAAGGCATCAAGAGAACAAACTGAAAACGAAGAGAAAAACTGAAATCAAAGTGTAAGGTTGTCGAGGTTGCGTAATTTGATTTAAGTCATTTTTAAACAACGATCTCATTTCATTAATCTTTATTTGTTGTGTTAATTTTAGCTGATGTGTATTAATAGTTAAGGTCTCTGAAACACGTGAAAATTTACGTCAGCAAACTTAACAGAAACACTATCATTGGGCTAAAATTGAAAAAATTAAAAATTTGAGTATTTTATTGTTATTTTTTGAAGCTCGGGTTAGAATTGAAAATTTTTAAAAATTTAGACACTTTATTGTTACTTTTTAATGTTCGGGTTATAATTACAAATTTTATGAAAGTCTTTTTTAAGTTGTTAATTAAGTTAATAAGTTTGAAATGTTAATTGAGATTTTAGAGGTTTATCATGTCTTCCCTCTTGCTTGTTATATTTTAAATTAGAGATGACAATAAATTGATCTTAATAATTAAAAAACTTAATCAGTTCGATCAATTCAATTGTGAAAACCTTAGATCGACTGACTTTTTGATTCAGTTTTTAATATTTTTTTGTTTCTTTTATTTTAATAACTCTTATCGTTAAAAATAGACCAATTTATTAATTAATTATTTATTTTTGTAAATTAATTAGTTTTTATAAATCAAAATAATTCAATTAATTTTTATTTAATAATTTATTTTTTAATTAAATTATTCGATGAGCAAAGACTATCTCTCTTTCAATCATATTTCAAAATTTTTAATATTTTATTTTTAAAGATTATATCTTTTATTATTTATGATATTGTTGTCAAATTATAGCTTTTTCATATGATAACATTTGAATTTCAGATCTAGGCACCCAAAATAATGAAAACAAAACAAAAACTGAAGTACAAATCATTACAAGGATGCAATGAAAGCCATAGGTAACATGTAGGTCCTGTAAAATAATTCCATTTAGTCTGCTTCAGGCACAGATTGTTCTTGCTTGGACCAATCTATCTACTTACGTGACATGACATACAATATTCTTTAATAATTTCATCAAAAGAAAAGGTAAATCCCTCAAATTTATTCATGTCCACTCATGGAGAATCATGGACATAGAGCCACCAATCCTTTTCAGTACTGGAACAAATCTGGAGATGCCATGATGGGTTGGTTCAGGAGATGCCATGATGGATTCCTGAAATTTTCAGTGCTTGCTTGGAGACCACCCTCTGTTTCGTAGACCCCATTACTGGTGTTGATGAAGTCGAGGATCTCATTCAATGAGTCGAGTCGTTGGTTCAGCTCCATCATTTGGGCTCTTAAGATGGAATTCTCAGCTTCAACGTTCAAGTAGTGTTGTGTTGTGACATTGATGCTTGTCAGGATTTGGTTGTTGTCCTTCCTTAGATGTGTCACTTGGCTCGTCAGATCATCCAAGTGCTTCTGTTTTCTCATCCTTGATCGTCTCGCAGATTCTCTGTTGGATTGCATTCTCTTCCTCTTCCTCTGATCCATCAACTGATGCAATTCCTCTTCAGAGCCCGAGTTTTGAAGCTGAGATTGAGTGGAAACAGAGGAATTCCCACTAGAAGACGCCATAGTCGATATTGTTTTTATGTATTTACACCAATCAACCACTAGTAATCTAACTAAAGATGGGATCTTTACGTTTGATCTAAGCTTAAGAAGTCGAAAGACGCAGGACCCAAGAACCGATATTGTAGATATGTAATAGGATGACTATTATAAGTAGTTATAATATATGATTCAGCTTGACACAGAGATTATTTATGAGAAAACATAGAACCAGTAGAGGAAGACAACTGAGAAAGATTGAACAAGATGGGTCCTGCGCCTGAGAGAGGAACTGACCATAAACCCCGAACGGAGGATTTCACTGAGAACTGGAGACATGAATCTCAAACATCAAAATCAAACCAGGAAGCATTAAGATTTATGAGAAGGCAAAAGGGTTTCTTTATTTATCCAGAATAACAGCCTCAGATCCTTAACAGAAACGATAAGCTACGTTTCTGATACAAAAAGGACTGTAACTTCCTTGAATGGTTTTTACAACCAAAAACAGAGGAACCAAGAAACAGAGGAAACAGGGAGAAAGAGCAAAAAGAGACAGGGAAAGCTTAGAACTAAAAGAGCCAAGCTCCAGATGGGAAATGAGAAGAGAAGTGAAGAGGTTTAATAGGGTTTTGAAGAGGCAATTTATAGAATCAAAGGAGTAGGAATTGAAGAATAAGCAGAAAAATTAAAGGATGTAAAAGGAAAAAAGAAAATGTAAAGATATAGGAATCTCCAATAAGAGGATTAGGCATGGATGATGGAGGAGAAATTTCCAGCAATCATACAGTTACAGCTGGTGATCATGACCGAACAATAGTATCTAATATTTGAAACTCTTTAAAATAGAAACCCTGTTTAACCCATCTCGATTTTTCTTATGATTTTAGAAGTATTCTGTTTTTACCTCAGTTTTCATCGCCCATTACCGGAATTAACTGCTCAAGCACAGTTGCTTGTGTGATAGGTGTCATTTTGCAAATTGGAAACAAATTTCAAGAGTCATTTTGTCATTTCGTTGCCTTTCAGAGGCCCTACACATATCTTTTCTTATTGATTTTCAGGGGTAGGGGTACCAAGTTTGGTTAAGATCTACCATTTCTAGATGTAACTTTCCAATCAGTTGACTTTTAATATATTCATAGAGACCAAAATGGCTTCATGAGATGTTAAACTTCCGAAGTGTTAACACTTGTTTCACATATTTGTTCATATACTTTTTGCAACATCAAAACTTGTAATTAGTGCATACGCAACTTGAATTTGCAACCTCTTTAACTGGGAGGTTCTTATGTGCTATTTTAATCACCCACTCCACCAAGTTAAGCATGGGATTGACATAATTCGTGGATCTAGTGGGTGACACGGTTGATATCTATATTTTTCCCATGCACTTTCTTCTTTTTCATGGGTTTAAAAATTGGCACCAAAGAGCTTATTTAGTGGATGGCTTCAATGGAGAGATGAAAGCAAGAAACCAAACCAAACCCACCATGACATTGAACTTTGCCCTTTCATTTTTTTACCATTTTCTCTAACTTTCCTCTGCCAACATGAAAAAACAGAGCATGCCCACTTGCAAAATTTCCACAATAACATCGCCAGATTAATTCCAATTACAGGAAATGGAATCTCTGTCTACTTTCACTACACATTATTTCCTCAGCACCAAAGTGGATGGCAATTTATGGTGGGTCACTTCTTTGACCAGAAAAAGAAAACCCAAAAAAAAAAAGGAGTTCATTTGTCTTTTCTCTCAGTTCTCACAGCCTTCCTCTGTTTCTCATTGCATTTTTCCCTTTTTTTTTCCTCTGTTTCTCATGCTTTCTTTTTCTCACATCCTAAAAATTAGCAGGATTAAGACGAGTTTAAGTATTTGCATGTACGAAACAGCAAAACTTAGCCAGAAACAATTAAAAAGTTCCTAAAACGTAAAGAAAAAGAAAAAGGTAGTTACATTTATCTTTTGGCTTAGTTCCTACTACCTTCCTCTGTTTCTCATGCATTTTTCCTTTTTCTTTTCCTCTGTTTCTCGTGCTTTCTTTTTCACGTCCTAAAACTTTGCAGGATTATAATAAGTTTAAGTACTTAGCTTCAAGACCTGGAAAGGACTTCAATTTGAAAACTGATGCAAACATCTGAACCAGAAACAATAAAAAAGTGCCTAAAACCTAAAAAAGAATTCACCTTTTTTTGGAGTTCCATCACGATTGAATTGTAATTTGCATATTTCTGCCAATGGGCACTATCATGGTTTTTTGTTTGTTTTGTACCAAAAAGGGTTATTGTCATTACCATAGTCTTTAAAAGACAGAAAAGACTTGGTAATGCATTATTTTCCTTCAACTTCACAAACTCTGTTGCGTCCTGTTTTGGCTTGGAGACATCATCTACTTATCTACAAGCTACATTCATACGGTTAAGATATGGCATACATCCTTTTATTGTATTTTGACATTTTAGTTTATTAATTGGACACTGATAGCCAATCACTAATCCTTATGTAGTTATGTTTGACTTGAACTCAAAAAGCTATTGGGATAATCTTCTAATTGTGATAGAGTTATATAATTGATGTGTATCTTGGCAAAAGATAGTGTGGATTCGGTTTTTATCTATCTGGGTGTCTTTTGATTTAAGAGTGTGTCGTGTGCCATATGGTCTTGATTAGGATTATTTGAGTTGAATGATTTGTGTGAGTGAAGAACCTTAGGGTTCTTGTTTTTGATATCGAATCGTTAGAGTAGTACATGGTTAGGAGTGTCTTTCTTTATGCGTGTGCATGTGTGTGATATCAACCTTGGTAGATTCACGCTATGCATTAATTACTTTAGAAGTCATTTATGCTGAACTTTCATCTATTGGAGTGGCTTTCGACTGGGAGGTATTTGGGCACAACGTCTACTTTCTGTTGTGTGTTGATTGTTAACTGAGCAGCCGTGGTTTGATTTTGGAGCTAGCGTAGATCAGTCCAGTTAGTGGACAATTATTCAAATATATTTCGGGAAGCTGAACATAGGGAAGGTTCTTTTATCTCAAATGTATTGTTATTCTTTTCTTGGTTGATTAATCACTTAAGTTATTTTTATTAATTGTCTTTCGCTAAGAATGGTAGAGAAAAATCTTCTGTTGAGGTTAACACGAGTTGGTCGTGTTATTGGATGTGAAAATCTTTCACAGGAAGTGAGGTTAAGAGATAATTTCAAAGATTGTGTGAGTTGGCTTTGAAAGTCTTTGTGTAAATCTATTGAACTTCGTGAAAGTGATTAAGTAAGGTGGGGGCTGCAGATGTAAGTAAGATGTGCCGAATTGCGTTAACAAATCTCGGTTTTATTTATCTTTGGTGTTTTTAATTTTTCTGATTTTTGTGTTTATCATAAAAGAATCGAAAAGTTTTCGAAACTACTACACCCCTTAGGATTTTTCAATTGCTATCAAAGCAAGTCACTAAATCAGAACTTGGTAGCAAATTGGTGCAGATCTGAGTTTCACGAACATGGCTAAAAGAGAGGGTGCATCGATCACTAGACCATCACCATTGGACGACTCTAACTATCCTACATAGAAATCACGAATGAAAGTTTTCATCCAAGCTTAGGGTACAAAAGCTTGACATTTGGTAGTACATTGGTAGATGCATCCAATGATTACTAACAATAAAGGAGAGGCAATTGAAAAGGATTTATCTGAATGAACAAGAGCTGAAGAAGAAAGTGCACTTGGAAACTCACAAGCAATGCATGCGATTTTTAGTATTGTTGATGAAGGAAGCTTCTCAATGATATCAGCTTGTGAATTGGCTAAAGAAGCGTGAGATGCTTTGCAGATTATTCATGAAGGGTCCAAGGTTGTGATAGCGTCAAAACTACAGATGGCATACATCCTTTTATTTTATTTTGACATTTTGGTTTATTAATTGGACCTATAAGATATTAATTGGACACTGATAACCATTTACTAATCCTTATGTTTAACTTGAATTCAAAAAGCTATTGGGGATAGTCTTCTAGTTGTGATAGAGTTATGTCTCTAATTGATGTGTATCTTGGCAAAGATGGCGTGGATTCGATTTTTGTCTATTTGGGTGTCTTTTGATTTGAGAGTATGTCGTGTCTCATATGGTTTTGATTGGGATTATTTAAGCTGAATGATTTGTGTGAGTGAAGAACCTTGGGGTTCTTGTTTTTGATATTGAATCATCGGAGTAGCACACGGTTGGGAGTGTCTTTCTTTATGCTTGTGCGTGTGTGTGATTTCAACCTTGGTAGATTCACAGGAAGTCACTTACGCTTAACCTTCATCCATTGGAGTGGCTTTCGACTGAGAGGTATTTGTGCACTGCGTGTACGTTCTGTTGTGTGTCGGTTGTTAACTAAACAGCCGTGGTTTGATTGTGGAGCTGGCATAGATCAGTCCAATTGGTGGACAATTATTTAAATATATTTCAGGAAGCTGAACATGGGGAAGGTTCTTTTAACTCAAGTGTATTATTATTCTTTTTTTAGTTGATTAATCACTTGAGTTATTTTTATTAATTGTCTTTCATTAAGAATAGTAGAGAAAAATCATTTGTCGAGGTTAACACAAGTCGGTCGTATTATTGGATGTGAAAATCTTTGATCAGAAGTGAGTTGAAAGATAGTTTTAAGGATTATGTGAGTTGGCTTTGAAAGCCCTTGTGTAAATCTATTGAATTTTTATGAAAGTGATTAAGTTAGGTGAGGGTCTCGCAAATATAAGCAAGGTGCGCTGAACTATGTTAACCAATGTTTTAAAAATCGGACCGGTGATTGCACGGGAGAAGCAACTGATTTAAGGGTTAATGGTTCAACCGAAATTAAATCGTAATCGAACCAGTGACTAATAAATATATAAATTTTTATTTTATATATTATATATCTAAGATAATTTTTAAACATACTATTTAATTATTTATTTAAGATAATTTTTAAACATGCTATTTAATTATTTATCTAATTGTAAACTTAACTTAAACCTTCAAACTTTCAAACATACAATTATTTTTTAAAGTTCACCAACACAATACAATTGTTACTAGTCATATTTCATCAAAAAGGATAGAAAAAAGATCACTAATTATAATATTCATTCAACTTGATATTATCAAAATCAAGATATTTTAAATGAATCGGCCGGTTTTTTCTTTCACCGGTTTAGAGGTTTTTATCTGTCCGACCGTAAAATGAACGGGCCAATCACTCACAAAAAATAAGAGTCGAATCGAATCGTTTCATGCTCTGGGTCAACAGTTCTCTGATCCGACCGGTCGGTTCGGTTCAATTTTCAAAATACTAGCGTTAACAAATCTCAATTTTATTTCGCTTCGGAGCTTGTAATTTTTCTGTTTTTTGTGTTTATCATAAAAGAATCGGGTATTTGACGAAACTAGTACACCTCTTCGAATTTTTCAGATACCATTTCGTAGAAAAGCATTATGAGTAATTTGTCTTTTGCTTGAATTACTTATAACCCTTTTGATGTTTTCGTGTTCTATTAGTGAATCCACGGATGATAATCATTAGGATTTGTACCAAATAAATTATCGAGTACACGCAATAATCTACAAATTGACTACTTGTCCTTGTTTTCAATAATTTTAGAAGCAAAAGAACAGAAGATCAACCAAGGGCACCTGAAATTTCAATCTTTCAGGACCCAAAGGTCAGGTTCTGTACAACACTGAAAAAAAACTTGTGCTCCTTTCCATACTTGCAGGACACTTATCCTGTTCCTTTTCCTCTGCTTTTTACATAATTTTCTTCACATATCAGTAATTTGGTCACTAATATTGATGGCAAATAAGTCCTGACTCGGTCGGTCTAGTTTGAAGTCAACAGATTCGGTTCGAGTTAATTGAGTTTTAAGTTAAATCAGCACAAGTCCTGAACCAGTCCTAATTCACTTCTTGCTCGGAATCAATCTTCTGCTACTCTTTTCCTTTCCAGTTCTTTCTTCTTTCATGGATATAAGTTGGATGATATGTGAGATCATACCACACTGAAGCCTTGCATTATTGGTCCTATAGTTCACACACAATTTCAAATCATTCCTGTCACGTGGCACCATATTATCGCCTGGTCGTGTTATTCAAAGATTTAATCATTGGAATCTGATCGTGTCCGAGCATTTGACTCTCTTCTCGTCATCACCAGAAAATTTATGTCATCTGATTATAATAATACTTGAAAAAAACTGTATACTATCAATATTTTAGTTGTAGGGTTAGTGATGAAATGTGACCTAAATAAAGTTAAAACTATTGGGTCCTCCATAACCAAAAGAGAAAGTGAAAAACATATTGCCCTATATTGACCTGTTTTGTTTTAGAAAAGAAACATTTTTGCACTTCTAACACAAGAAAAGCTTAAAGCTTTGATGCAACAGACATCGAAGTAAAGGGAGACAAAAGGAAAACATCAATGATATGGCAAACCCATTTTTGATCTTTAATATAATTGTTCGGTGTAATTAATGTTTAATCTAAAGTTTTAAATTGCCGATCATATAGTCTATTGCAAGTAAATGGCAATGATATCAGAAACAACTTGCCTGCTTAGATAGGGATAAGGATCTGTAATGATGAACTGTCTAGGAATTGCAGGAACAAGTGGGAAAAGAAAAGATAGATGAAACGTGGTTGCTGGAAACATGAAAGATCCCCATCAATAATCGATGAACATCATAAAGTTCTGTTATACTTGCTCAGATTGCAATCGCGCATGAAGATTGAAGATTTGACAGGGATGGCAATATGTCGGGCCCCTGTTTTTCAAATAAGTGATCCAAATCTCATCCGAAACTTACTTACTTAGTGAGACCATCTTTAAAGAAGAAGTCCAGAACGTTACTTTGTTCGAGCCCTGCTTCGGTTTTGATAGGTTAATTGGGTATTTGTCAGGTTTTCTAGATTTCCGTGCAACAACCAAGCTACCTTTTTTTAAGTGTTTTACTGTGATTGTGTAATTTCAGGGTCCAAGTTACTTAAAAGGGTACCAACTTGCTAAGCTCTCAGACTCGCCGTTTCTGTTCATTTGACCTTTTGAATAATTGAGGACTGAGATAAACTCTTACACGTTTTCTACAGACGTAAAAGACATTACAGGATCATGTTAAAGAGATGAAGTGTGTAGTTAGAGAGGCCATAAGAAACCTAAGACATTAGCTTTCTGATTCTGAAAGATAAGAATGTAAGAAGAGACTCAAGACATGGTGTTCTTGGCGATTCATGTCTGACAACCTTAAAGAACAGGAATTGGTCGATAGTTTTGGCAGGACCCATCAATACACTGAAGTAGGATTCAGGCTGCAAACCACATATTTCAAGTCAGAAACATTTTTTCCTGAGACAATATAGACAGATGTTTGCATTGATTGTGTCCAAATTACTATTCGGTAAATTCATGGTTTGTTTGATGATGAGGAACAAGAAAAGAAAAGGCAACCAAGTGGATTAATGATTGATAGAACTGTAAGAATGCAAAGTTGAGCATGCAACAAAGTTTTTCACTACACACATATCTTCTTTTTGAAAGGTGAAACCTTTGATTCCGGAAAAGAAGCAAACAGTAACAAAGTTTCCCATCAAGCAGCTGGACCCATTAATAATGGCTGAGAAAAACCAGAAGATTCATTCATGCCCAGAATCTTCTGGTCCTTATACTCATCTCCAAGTTTCTTGCCAACTGAATTCAGATGTCTAGCACCACCAACCAGATCCAAGATTGGGTTTAAGTAACAAAACTGAAAGTTTGAAACTTCAAAACTCTTACTCCAAGATTCTTCCGTGAATCTACTTCTGTTCTTTCTCTGGCCTAATGCTGAATGATCATAACTCTCTTTTTGTTGTTTGATGTTTGAATCATTAGAAATGGTAGGTGAAACAAATAATGACTGATTAAAAGTTCATATGTATGCATACCGAAAACAGAGGTTCTTTAATTTCCTCCGACAATGCTGGCGTCAGGTTAAGGTACAGATGGAGATAACCAAAAGAAAAGTAATAAGTGTTGGTTCTTGGTGGGGACGAAAGAGGTGTCCAATGTCGGCTTTTGCAAGTTGACAACGTTACTAGCGTCAGTCAACTTTGTCTTCGCGATTTAAACCTTCAATCTTTTGAATCGGAAGGTTCGCATTATAGCATCATCTGGCCCGGCATCTGTTGCTGGGCTCAAGCCCGAGACAATAGGGCCCAAATCTAACTCTGTTTTGTTTAACTTAATTTTTATTTTAGTAAATAAAAAATAAAAATTAATGTTATTTTTTACATAATAGTTGTCAAGTCTTAGATTAGGCCGAGCCCGTTGATATAAGACTAAGCTTAGGCAGCCGAGTTGGGCCTAGGATAAAAGGCATCCATCAATTCTCACTTTTATCCTCTTTTTACACTTCAAGATGTTCAAATACATCATCTCCAAAAGCAAATACACATCTTCCAAAGCAGAATTAGTAATAAAGTTAGTAAAACAATCAAAGAAATAGTCTTTCATGGTCTAGGGTACCAAGTTTAAGACAAAGCTTTCATCTTTACACTGGCACTTAGCTATTACTTCATTCTATCTAAAATAAAAGTCGTTTCAGAGGAATACACACTTATTAAAAAAGTTAATGAAATATTTGATATACTCTTATTAATTGTAGGTTGAAGTACCTTGAAAATATAATCTGTATAATCAAGATGTGAGAAAAATGAAAGAGTAATTTTGAAAGTAAAATCATAAACATGCATGAAAAGTTACGAACAACACTTATTTTGAATAATTAAAATCTATCTAAAACGATTTTTATTTTAAATAGGAGAGAGTATTTTAAAGATAATGGAAGATTATAGCAGCCTCAATTCGAGTCCATGATCTAGCTTTTGTAGCAAAAATGGATCTTACCTTAAGCTCCAATTTGTACATATTGACATATAAGTTTTGTAATGTATAAGATTATCTCATTTTTACCCCTTTTTCTATCCGATCTTCACTGATGGTGTCATCAACCATAAGGTCTCGGTTCAACTTAGATTTGAATATGCTCAAATCGTTTAAAATGATATCTTTTTAAAAATTGCATCTTTTTGAACGATTCTTTTTTTAAACTTAAGACTAAAATCTAACTTAAAATTGACCCAAAATTTGATTTGATTAAGACCTATACATTAGCTTTGAAACAAACTGGGCTGAACTCGGGCCGGCTGTCATCCCCAGTTATAAGAGCATTGTAGTTAAGCACCTTGAACATGGTCTACCACTCCATTTCATGTCTGGGTCTTATAGTTTAATTGGACTAACTCCTTGGCAGGTTAGGGAGGACTTAGAAACCATTACTGAGTAGGGAAAGGAATCAGATTCAGAACAACAGAACTTATGGCAGATTTTGAGATCCAAACTAAACTAGCAAGCATGAAACTGTTCACAAAGCTTTATTTGCAACACTGAAAGTATCCATACAAAACCAACCTTAACAGAAACATCCTTGGAAAAAGGAAAAAAAACACACATCACAACAGCCCTGATCGTACTGTTTCAAACTTTATCTGAGATTACTATGCAGTAGCAACATCAGTCGCAAGCATCTCTACTTTAGCAACCAATTCCTCTTTCTTGACACCTACAATTCTCTCTATTTCTTTTCCTTCCTTCACAAACACAAAAGTCGGCATTGCCTCTACTTTCCATTCCTCAGCAACTGACTGCAGAAAAAAAAGAAGACAAAACATAGTGATTAGAAGACATAGACAGAGGATTGCTCCAGTTGAAATGGAAACATGCCAATTATGCACAGATTTATTACCGCCAGTTCATCCACATCGACCTTAACGAATGTGACATTCATAATCTTCTTGGCCAAATCCGAGAAAATTGGAGCAATGATACGGCATGGCCCACACCATGAAGCAGTAAAGTCCACCACGATCTGTGATCTTAATTTTATTAGTTCTGTATATCAAAATCGAAACTAACAGCATACATTAACAATATAGATGGCAAATGGGTCAGGCAGAGCCGGATCGCCAATGGCTTAGGCCTGGATTAACCATTTTTTTAGTATTTTGTTTGAACCGGTAGGTCACATCTAAGTCTGAACACAGTCCGAAACCAATCAACTCGAACCAAGTCCAATTACCAGTTATCTTAAAGAGGTGAGAGGGAACTTAGCAGATCTTTTTTCAAGCAGACTTATTAGTTCATCTTCTTATATATAGTATACTTTCTCTAGGTACAACTACTTAATATACAAAATCATCTAAGTTCCATATTCCAAATATAGAAGGCTTATCGGATCAAGAACACATATGGAATTAACTAATCCAACCTGCTATTAAGCATGGCAACTGGCCCGACTTAAAGCACGGCCTAGGTCGACTGATCAAATCATTCAAAATGATTTTGTTTTAAAGTGAATTATTGATCGGCTATTCAAACTAGAACCTAATCCGAAGTCTAGTCGATCTGAATTATGCCAGGCTCATTTTGGTATCTTTACTTTGCTACAGAAACACAGTTTAGAAAGCATTGATATGGACACGAAATAGATATCTAAGAAAACTCTTTTCACATCTACACGTCTCTAATAAAACGATCACATCTACATTAGTTTAGACCCAATTTCAATGGCAAATAATACATCTAATTACAGAGATCAACCAGAAAGAAGAAATACCAGCTTCTTGGATTCATTTCCCTTCTCAAGAATCTCCTTCCATGCCTCAGTGGTGTGGATGGCAAAGACCTGTCCTTCTTCCGCCATTTTCAAGCAAAAACGAAGCTTTTGAACGATTCTAAAATTTGGTGAAATGCTCTATACGATATAGATTGGTATTTGGTACCGTTTCGTCGGAGTCGTCTATACATATATATAGCCATTTGATGCTGTGCGTTTCGAGATTAATTACAGATATGCCATTGAAATGTTTATGGACGCGATTACCCGCTTTGGGAGATTGTGTGACGCGCTCCTGTACGTCAGAATAATTTATTCTGGAACTTACCAGTTTGAACTGTGTCAAGAGAAGAGGGGACAGAGGAGCCGTTGATTGGTTGGTATAGTCCGCGTATCATCCACGCATCGCATTCAATGTGTGGAAGACATTTTGTATTTACTTATTATATTAAAGTAATATTATTGAGATATCTTAAAGGACAAGAAAACATGGATAGTTTTTGAAATTTTATTTCATTATTTTAATTTGTTTAAAATATTTTATATTATTTTTAATTTTTTTTATTTGAATATAAGTTATTAATTATTGTTTGACTGATTATCAAATATTTATTTTGTTTGTTATAACTTGATTTTAATAAAGAATTATGTCACAAAGTTTTCTATTAATACTTTTATAGTATAAAGTACTTTTAAAATAATTTTCAATAGTAATTATATTTTCTTAGAATAACTAAAATCATAAGAAAATTTGTAATTTTTACTTTTAGAATAAAGTTAATAACCTCAAAATTAATCTAAAAAGCTAATTATTAGCTTCTCTTGAATAAATTTAAACAAATGATTGAAAATTTACTTCTAATAAAACAACAATTTGACTTAAAATGGAAATAGATATAGGGTTGACAATGGACTTGAAGTCTAATCGGGTTCGAGATTCTAGGCTCGAGCTCGAGTCTGACTGAATTTGAGTAGTATGTTCAATCAAATTTATTTATTTTTAATTTTTAAAATTAAATTATCAATATTTTAAGTATAAATTTCAAGTTTTAAGTTAGGCTGAGTCGAACAGTCCGAATTAGAATCTAACCCAAGTCTCAATTTAAAAAAAAAACTTTGAATTCAACCTAAACTTTAGTTAATTCAAGTTAAGTCTGTTGATTTTAGGTTAATCTAAATTGGATCAAGCCGGACTATTTTAATTGTCCCTAAATATGGAGGAATGATAAAGCATTATTCATAATTGCATCATCGATATTGAGTTTTCATAACTTTTGGGGGACAAGATCCTCTGTGCTCATAATTCTGTGTCAACCCTGTTTCAGACGATTCCATCCATACATTTTTTTTTAAGTTTCATACATTTATGTGGATGAAATCGTCTGAAACAGAGTTGACACAAAATTATAGATACAGAAGATTTAATCCCAACTTTTGGTAGCATAAATAATACTTTACTTGTTAAGGATATGTTTCATATTGTGCTATTCATAATTATGCCGCTGACTTAAAAGAAGTTCTAAGACTTTTGGTATTGTAAATAATATTTATTTAATAAGGATAAAATATTATGTTCTTATGATAGTAAATTGGTAGGTCTTCCTTATCCAAAGGAAAGTCGTAACGAATTACTATCCTATGTTTCTTACATAAATGCATATCTAACTCCTAACTCCTAACTCCTAACTCCTTCAATTGCACTAAATTAAATTAAGATGTTGTGTTTGGGCTGAGTTTGAGGTAGGACTATGAGTGTAACATCGTCCATTGTTATTAGGTATGTATGGTAGTGGCTGGTTGGGTAAGTGGTGTTAGTACGTAGTGGAGACCTTATTACGTACTCCAAGGTTTCGTAAAAGGATTAAAAGCGAAGGTAATGCGGAATACCTGGATTCGGTTCCATTTCTGATTCTAATGCCGATTCCGAGCTCCAAACGCCTCCAAATCTCTCGGGTCTTTTAGTAGAAAATGTTCACCGACTCACGGGCAAGGCCTTTCTAAGTTTCCTCAGTTCACGAGCTCTCTTAATGAGTTAGAGAACCTGATACTCGTGAAGGTCATCGTGAGTAACTGCAGGAGACCTTACCTTTAAATAGTTTCCATATCGAACTTTCTCATCACAAGGTCGATATGAACCCAGTCTATATTAATTGGGACCTATTTTTCACCCGAACTTCGACCCATTGATTTAGATCATTTATTGGGTCACTTTAATATCTTTATCTGGATTAAATGACGTAACTTAACCGGTAATTTATTTAAAACAAAAATTACAATTAATGTTAGCCCAACTTTACGAGATATTGACAAAATTGCCCTAAAGGATAAAAATGTCTAACAAGTGAAACTCTTATTTGAGTGGGAATGACAAATGTGGCTTGGCTCGCTCAACTTGGTCCAACCTAATTTTAGCTTGAGTTGGCTAGACTATGAGTTGAGATTGCTTAGTTGACCTGACCTATGGCTCGATAGGAACGGTGATATTGTTTTTTATTTAAATATAAATTTTGGCCAGGCAAGCCATGGCTTTCGTTGTTGGCTAAAAGTAATCTAAGCTCAACTTGACCCATTATTATCCCTAAATTTAAGCTAAATTTAAATAAATTTAATGTCAATACTCAATCGTTTTAAAATGTTGTCGTTTTAATTTTGAATGTTTTAAATATTAAAAAGACACTATTTTAAACAATTAAATTGAGACGATATCATTAAACATTTCAAGTAATTGAGAAAAACGTAATTTTAAATAATAAAATAAAAAGGATAAAATTTTGGAATGACCATTGATTAATGAGTTTAAATTCCAATCAATCATTTACATAAACTAAAACATCTAACTTACAGCTTCTTTCAGCACATTGGATTAAATATTGTAGTTGGTACAGATGATTAGTTGATAAGTAAATTTTTACTTAATATTTATATTTCGTTAATTAGAAAATATGTTAATTAAATTAGTAAAATATTAAAATAATTAACATTTTAAATTGGATCGTTAGCGTCATAAAAGATTATTAATTTAATTTAAAATTTAAAAAATTTAGATACTAATTGAAAATATACTAGATGATTAAACATTATAAAGCAACAAAAATAGCTTCTTAATATAGAAAGAAACGACCCTCTTTTACAAGAGCTCTTGAGTTTGAATTATACTAAAGGAGGAAAAATGAGATATTTTCTTAATTAATGATCCTATAGTCCTTTAGATAAACGCTCCTTGATCAGATTAATTATAGACGTCTCGCTTTCAGTGATAGGGTGGAGGTTGAAGCTACTAGAAAATTCGAGGGCTGCTGAGAACCTGATGCTGAGCAGGGTGACTAATAATCAATCAGCAGTTGACTAAGTAAGTATGTGACGACTCCTTGTGCATAGAAATATGTAGGCTACGTAAGAACCTAAGGGATCTCGAGATTTCAAATTTACCTCCTTTAGTGCTCTCAAGGTAGGGTCTTAGGGCTTAGGATTAGTCCGACTAAGCTAGGATACCTAATGTAAATAAATAAGAAAAAGATTGATGTGTTACCTTCTTAATCAAGTTAGAGTATCCTATTTTCGTGGAATCAAATCATCTGTTTCATTTTTATTGTTTATATTCTTGTTCCATCTCATTTCATCTATAAACATTTATGTAAAAAGACCTATATAAATATATACCTATATAAATATATAGATGAGATAAGTTAGATCAAAGGTATTTTTATTAGGGTCTTTCAATCCTACGTCATTTATTCTGTTGTGAATCTGTGAGATTTAATAAAACATTACATTTTAGAATTGTGACATGGTATAAAAGTAAAGGAGTAACGCAAACGCACTCGAAAGCCACGGATTCGTTCTGCGTCTTTTCCCTCTCTAGAGTCCACGCTCACCTATAAACTCTAAAGCTTCAAACCCAGAAAAGTTTATACAAATCCAATCCTTTTCCTGAATTTTCCCCACTTTAATCTCGATTACATCGACTTATACCATGGACGTTGATCCTCGTCTCTACGAACAAGTTGTGAGTGCTCAGAATCCAAATATCCATATTGATTTTTCTCTTCTTTGGTGTCCAATGATTTCTGTCAGAAAATTCTTCAACTGTATCGTTCCTGGTACTGAAAGGTTGAGACTTTGTTGATGGAGTGTGTATTTGGTCTTGTTGTTGTGTAATCTGTACGTGGAACTCCATAATTATTGTGATGTTTATACCTGGACGATTATGATTTCTGTTCGTCCGGTGTTTACATTGACTTTTTGATCTTTTATTTATTAATCATCAAAACTCTGACCTAAAACTACTGGCCCTTGAAGTTCTGTTTTTATGGTTTCTGTTATGGGTTCAATTTCAAGCAACGACTTGGGTTTTCGAGTTTTGTGCTTATTATGAAATAGCCATTGTTCTTTTCTACGGGTTTGATTTACTCATTGCTCTGCAATTTACCTTTCGTTCCTTAAAAAATTGGAAAGATCAACTTTTTCTACTAATGAAATCGCCCCTTTTGCTGCTTCTAAATGCGGGATTCAAGTGTTCCTTACCTCACTCCAGTGTCTATGTTCTATAACCAGACTTTTACGTTATGTTCTTGTAATAATTTCTATACGAAACGTGGGTAATGTTCATGTTTGGTTACAGGACATTAAAGAGAATGACATCCACAATATTGTTCTATCATATCTAGTGCATAATTGTTGTAAAGAAACTGTGGAATCATTTGTTGCTTGTACTGGAATGAAGCAGCCTGAACAAAACCTTGAAGAAATGGACAAAAGAAAAAGTATGTGAAACTTATGGTTTCAATTCTTAGCTTTTCATGACTTTTCAGTTGATGAACAATAGTGTCTGTTTGTGATTACTAGGTAAAAGTAGTATCTCTGTTCTTAATTATAGTTTCCTTTTCTTTAGAGGTGTACAGATTTGTCAACATAGGAGTGCTTCTGTGAGATTAGAACATGACTTATGACAAAGAACATGCCTAGCATTCTTGTTGTTAGACTTTACGGCTGAGTGAATTATAAACATACTTCACAACAAAGTGACGATTCTGATTCTGTTTCTGTTTTATTGTGAATATGTAGTATTAAATTAGAGCAGTTCGCTGATATTTCATTCTTATTTGATCTGAATGTTTCTGCATTCCTTTTCTGATAGATTTGCTGATACCATTTATTTTCTGCATTCTTTAGAGGTGTACAGATTTGTCAACATACGGGTACTTCTGTGAGATTAGAACATGACTTATGACAAATAATATGCCTAGCATTCTTGTTGTTAGACTTTACGGCTGAGTGAATTATAAACATACTTCGCAACAAAGTGACGATTCTGATTCTGTTTCTGTTTTATTGCGAATATGTAGTATTAAATTAGAGCAGTTCGCTGATAATTCTTTCATATTTGATCTGAATGTTTCTGCATTCCTTTTCTGATAGATTTGCTTATACCATTTATTTTGTGCTTAGATATTGTTCATTATGCACTAGAGGGGAATGCTTTAAAGGCCATTGAACTAACAGAGCAAATTGCTTGGAACCTGTTTGAGAATAACCAGGATCTTTATTTTGATCTCCTGAGCCTTCATTTTGTTGAGCTTGTCTGCACTAGGAACGTGTGAGTATTCTTCATTTAGGCGGTCAATATTTTCATTATGTTTGAGTTTACCACATTCTTTGTTTAAGTTCCTTCTTTAACTGCAGCAAAGCAGCCTTAGAATTCGCTCAAACCAAATTGACTCCATTTGAGAAGGATCAGAGATATGTTACAAAGCTTGGAGTATGTTCCTTCATGGGGCCAATTATTTCACATGTGTATAGCTCACTTAATCCAGTTCATTGTCAAATAATGAAAAATGGTCTGATCTTATTCTAGGATTTCTTAGCTCTGCTTGCTTATGATCAACCAGAAAAGTCCCCATCGTTTCATCTTCTCAGCTTGGAGTACCGCAAGCAAGTTGTTGACAATCTGAACCGAGCAATCCTTGGTTTGTTTCCTCAGTTAATTCTTCAATGTGTCGCATTTGTTTTTCTAGATGATGTACAAATATATGTTCTTTCATAAATCATCTGCTCATATTCACTGGCTATGGATGATATCAGCTTATGAAAACCTGCCAAGCTATACAGCAATGGAGAGGTTGATACAGCAGACAACTTTAGTCAGACAATGTCTAAATGAAGATCATGGCAAGGTAAAGGATCATCTCTTTGTTTTTCTTTATCAAAGCTTTAGGGGCCAAGTATGATATCTCATATTTCTGATTCCTGTATGTTCTTCGTTTAGCTCCGTCTCAATCTCTATTCCTTCCTGTACAAGTTGGTTATACTCTTATTTCCATTTCTTTTTTATCCTTATATGTAGAACAAACAGGGTATGCATCTCTATATAGTACTGGAGTTGTGATTATGTCATGCAGATTTTTTTGCTCTTTCTTTTTCTTGATGTTTAACCCCTCTTATCGGCAATTGCTTAGGACGGGCTTCCACAGTTCTCTCTGAAGAATTTTCTGAAAAGCTAGATAATTTAACTGTTCTAAAAATCGTGGCCTGCACTTCGTTTCTTGTCGCTGCCATATGATTTTGACATACGGTTTGGTCATGGATGGATAATAGCATCAATGCCTAGAAGCTGCGGATCAAGCAGTCCTATATCAATGGTTCTTCCCGCATTAAGTGATAGAGAGATGGTTTTATATTACGTCTTCATCGATATAAAAAGAATGTAATGCTTACAACTTAATTCATCCATGAGTCATGCACTGGGATTAAGCCTCTCTTTAGTTGGGCTTATATCAGTAGAGTTTTTGTTAGTAGAGTTTTTTTTGTATATTTTAAAAAAAAAGAACTTTTCTAAGAAGTTAGTTGACTTTTTGGTTGTTATTTAAAAAAGAACTTTTTTAAAAAAGCTTCATACAGTAGACTATTTGGTAACATAAAAATAAAAAGTAATTTTAATTTTAATTTTAACTATATTTTATTTTGTAACAAAAATTATTTATGCATATAAATATTATTTAAAGTATATTAAACAATAAGCAAAGCACAATATATTAATTATTATATAATTTTAAACTATATAAAACATATATAAAAGTATATCTAACCAAGTCTTTTATATGGAATATAACATAATTAAACTAATATTAAAAATAAATATTAAAATATATAAAAAGGACAAATAGTATTATATAAATCACAAAATAAATATTCAAATTGAGTAAATAGTTAAATACATAATAAATGAGAAGATGAGATTGTGTGTATTGTAGGAATTATGTGTAAAACATAAGGATAAAATGGACTAAAAATATGCTCATTAATTAATTTAAAAATTTTATTTAACAAAGTTATTTGAAAGCTTTTTTGAGAAATTCTAAATTTGAGCTTCTTAAAAAATTGTATTTTGGCTGCTAAAAAGGTCATATTTATTAAAGAAGTATTTTTTATTTTGAGAAAATTTTAAACACTTATTTTTTTAGAAGACTTTTGTGATAAAAAATTACTTACTAGTCTCTTAAAAATTCATCCAAACAGGGGATAAGCTCTATCAATAGGTGAAATTTAGGTTGATCTAACTTTGAGTAAATTTGAGCTTGAAGGGTCAACCCTAAACACAGCTTTTAACGGTTTCGCTAAAACAACATTAAAACGACGTTTTAATGAATTATATTATAACGACGTTTTAGGATGATTCGATCTTGTCCTAACTTGATTAAGTTCGGTTTGGTTTATTATTAAGTCTAGATGTATTAAAACCAGTCCCATTCGAACCAGCGAATCCACTTGGTCAATTGGGAGACCTTATGCCGTCCTCCTGAGTGGGGGGGATTGAGCCTCCGGAATGTTTGTGCATCGAACGATGCGTTTCTCGCCAAATTGGGGTGGACGATGCTCACTAAATCGGATTCCTTATGGGTCTCTGTCCTCTCTGCCAAATATCATGTCGACACCGCGCATGTCCCCACCTCTTTGGATGCTCCTGGTGGATCTATGGTCTGGCGGGGTATTAAGTCTACCTGGCATTTGGTCTTGCAGCGCATGTCCTGGATGCTAGGCGATGGTCTTCGCCCATGGTTTTGGCTGGACCCTTGGGTTGCTGGTATGAGGCCCCTGCTTGCTCATGCGCTCTGCCCGGTTCCCGACTCCATTCGCCCCCTTGGTGTCAGCCACTTTGTTTCCTTGGAAGGTAGCTGGCAATGGGCTTCTTTCGACTCCTACCTCCCGCCGCATATTTGCCGTCTTATTTCCGGTACGCTCCCTCCTCAACCGTTTTTAGGGTCGGATAGGGTGATCTGGGGCCCCTCTGATTCTGGTCGGTTCACTGTTGCCTCTGCGTATGCCATGAGCACGGAACAAGATGACACTCTGGCCCATGGTCTCTGGCCGATCATCTGGAAGTGGAAGGGTCCGCCACGCATTCGCTCATTCCTCTGGCTCCTCGGGCATAACCGGCTCCTCATCAATCAGCATCGGCTCCAGTTGCAATGCCCCACGGACGGCAATTGTTCTCACTGTGGAAGCGCAGAATCATCGATGCACGTGGTGCGCGACTGCCCGCGAGCCCGCCAAGTGTGGCACTCGTTCCCTACGCACATGGTTCCTGCCGAATTCTTCTCTACCCCGCATCGCGACTGGCTTCTCCACAATCTACAACTCCATTATCCTGTCCTAGGGCATGAGTGGGCAACCCTTTTCGACATTTCCTGCTGGTTCCTCTGGCAATGGCGGAACAAGTCCCTCTTTGAGGATAATTTTATTTGGCCTTCCTCACCTCATTCCATTGTTTTGTCTTATGCAAGTATTCTTTGCCATGTCGTCCGCTGGCACACTCGAGCGCTCCCTACTGGGCCCCCTCCTCGCCGGGAGAGCCCCATCGCATGGCGCCCTCCTCTTACTGGTTGGATCAAGCTCAACACTGATGGTACCTCTAAATGCTCCACCTCCACCGCCACCGTTGGGGGACTTCTTCGTGACAGTATCGGACAATGGCTGGGTGGTTTCTAGCAATATATAGGCTGGTGCTCGCCTCTAGCCGCGGAACTCTGGGGTGTGTATACTGGGTTGTTGCTGGCTTGGCAGATGGGCTACCGCCGGGTCGAACTGGAGGTCGATTCTTCAACCGTGGCCGATCTTCTCTCCTCAGCCGACGAGCGGGCCCGCACGCTTATTCCTCTTGTCCTGAACATACATGAGCTGTTCTCTCGCAACTGGACTGTTGTTCATCGACATGTTTATCGAGAGAGCAACAGATGTGCCAATTGGCTCGCCAACTATGCCAGTCATTTTGCCGTCGGTGTTATGTATTTCACCGATTCTTCGATTGGGTGCTGCCCTCTCCTGTTAGAGGATATGTCGGGAATTCGTTTCCCTAGACTTATTGTGTAGTGTACTGTTCTGTTCCCTTTAGCAAAAAAAAAATAAAAAATCAGTCACATTCGAATGAAATAACAGGTCTCAAATATATTTGTTAGCTTAATCTTAAAAGGGGTAATGGTAAAATTGTTAATAGTATAATATATTTAAAGAAAAGTAAAAGGTTTTCGTTGTGCTCATTTTAATAATATTTTATTTTAAAACGATTTTTAAAATACATTATATTATTAATATATTTTAAAATTATTATTAATTCAATAAAATTTTCACTAAATTTATATCGAAATTAATGATTAAAAAATTCAACGAATTCGGCTGATTTAATCGTAAAAATTTTAAACAGTCTAACTTTCATGCTTGATTAAATTTAATAACTCTTGTGGTTAAAAATTGATAATCGGTCAATTTTCATAAATTAATGAATATTTATAAACTAATATAAATTAATTAATTTTCATTTAAGAATCTTTTTTAATTAAATTTTAAATTCTTCGAATAAGGATAATCTCTTTCGATTATATTTCAAATTTTTTAATTTTATTCAATCTTTATCAGATTTTAAGACGATCTAATACTGGTTGAACTGTTTAAACTTTAAACATCTTATATTACCGGTTTAACTTCCGGTCTGATTTTTAAAATATTGATGAAAATTACAAAAATAATATTTTTATTAAATCGCATTTTATACTATTTTATATTAAATTATGTCACGTATTTAATAATAATTTTTGTAAAACTTTGTATTAAAAGAAGTTCTTTTAATAATTTATAATGAGAGTATTATTAAAAATAAATAAAATACACAAAAATATATCTTTTGCTTAAAAAAATAAATGTAATGAAAAAAAGAATTATCATGAGTTGGACCATCAATGGTGGGCTTTTGGTTTACACTGGGCCGCAAACACGTACCATCCCACCTAAAAACCCCAGATAAACCCCATCGCTCCATCAATGTAAAGCTTAAGGATAATGGCTTCCCTGACTCTTCCTTCGTCTTCTTCAATTCAAAGCCTTCATTTGGGCAGTAACAAGCTTTTTTTCGGCCTCAACAGGTATAAACAACTCTTATACGAGCTTTTGTTCATCGCAATCCTTCAATTTTCTTTACACTGCTGTGTTCCTGTAGGTCTTACTGTAGAAATGAGAGCTTCAAATCCTATACTATCAAATGCGGTGTCACCAAAACAAAAGAGTCTTCGGCGACGAAATCTTCTACTGTAACAAGAGAACCACACAAGTACTTCGATCAAGTGGTCATCGCTGTTCGTTCTGGAGATGGGGGTCACGGTGCAATCCTTGGATTGCCACAGCAGACAGTTCCCAAGTCACAGGGGAAGCAGCCGAGCAGAGAAATGAGTAGGAAGAAAACCTCTTTCAAAAGGGACTTTGACGGTACGCTAATTCTTCCAGTTGGTGGTCGTGGAGGTGATGTGGTGATTTATGCTGATGAGGGTAAAGATACGTTATTGGAGTTTCACTCCAAAAGCCGATTCAATGCAAAACGCGGTGGGAATGTTGATGCTATGGGCGTTTTGACTTCCAGATTGGGTGATGGTTCCATGGCTCCTACTTTGCGCATTCCCGTGCCTGTAGGTTTGTGCCCATAAGTGTTAAAAGATTGCAATATGTTTTGGCACCTTTCATGAATTGTATGCTTATTGAGTTCTAGTGATTGTAACAGGTACAGTTGTGAAGCGTAAAAGAGGGAAGTTGTTGGCTGATCTAACACTGCCTGGTGATGAAGTTCTTGTTGCTAGGGGTGGACAAGGAGGGGTAAGATATCATATGCTTAAGCTTTTGCTGATTAACATTCGTTGTTTAGTTTCATGGGTGTGTTAAATATTGTTCATTTTGGTTTGTTTAGTATTTTCTGAGCGTTTATCATATGATAACTCATGATGGAAGACTTTTTTAGTTCTTAAGAATTTGAAAGAATGGGAATGGCGTGAGAAAGTCACTGGATTATTTGTCTTGTTCTGTTATGATGTGCAGTGTTTAACCTTTGTTTTCTTCTCGAACTGGCAATGTAAAAATCATTTCTTTGCAGATTAGCTTGCTTGAAGCTCCAGAGCATAGCAGGAAACATTTAATGAATTTAACCACAAACGTCATGAGAGATGACAGTGACAAGGTAAATAAAAACAACTTCCAGTGGTTTACATTACTTTATGGCAGGGACTTCTTTGAATTCTTGAAATTCTAGAATCATGATATAAAGTTGCGTAATGATTAAACAGATGGTGGTGGATAGGTTTATTGTTCCTTCCTTATTCTGAAGACCCTTGTTCAACGTTTATCATAAATTGCAGGTTTTGCTTCATGGTCAGCCTGGGGAGGAAGTAAGCTTGGAGCTGATTCTACGTGTTGTTGCAGATGTTGGTCTAGTGGTAATTGTTGCTCTCTGTTTCATGCATGCATTAATGTATTGAGAGAAGTTATTGCATACATGAGCATGCTAACTTCTATTTGCTCATTTTAGGGACTTCCAAATGCTGGAAAGTCAACCCTTTTGGCAGCCATTACTCGTGCAAATCCTGATATTGCTGATTATCCTTTTACTACATTGATGCCAAACCTTGGTCGCCTTGATGGGGACCCAAGTTTAGGGGCTGGGATGTTTACATCTGAAGCAACACTAGCAGATTTGCCTGGTCTTATAGAAGGGGCTCACTTGGGAAAGGTACTGAATGTATACTTTCGCTTCTCTTTTGACATTTAAAGTTTCTAGTTGCTGATATTGGGAAATTCTTAACTTTAGGGTCTAGGTCGCAATTTCCTCAGGCACCTCAGGAGGACTCGCATGTTGGTTTATGTAATTGATGCTGCCTCTGAGGACCCTCTGAAAGACTACAGAACTGTCAAAGAAGTATATTCATTTAATATATGCTTCCATCTGTTTGTTTTGGCTTACCATGCTTTTCCTTGCTTACTATTTAACTCTCACAGGGCGATATACTCTGTTTGATACGATTTCTGTCTATAAAGCTATTCAGGTTCTATCTTGTGCTGTAAAATTCAGATCTCAGCCCTTCGTAAGTTCTGTCAAAACAGGTCTAGACAGAGCTAGTATGTGCATTTATAAAGGAAATATTGTGAATCCATAATATAGTAATCCCTAGTATGTCAGAATTTGGAAACCTGGTTTTCAGTGAGAAATACTCTTTCTGAGATAGGACATTAATTCAGTATCCGTGGTCTTTATTGTATTTTGAATAGAAGACAGAATTGTTTTCCTTTTTTCTTTGTTGTCTGATCCTTCTCAATCTTCGTCTTTATTTACTAAACAGCTTCCGATTATCTGTGATTTTGCAGGAACTTAGAATGTACAATCCTGAGTACCTTGAGAGACCATACATTGTAGTGCTAAATAAAATTGACCTACCTGAGGTTTGCATGTGTTCTTTGATTCTTTTCATTTCTGAATCTCTGATATCGACTCTTTTTGGCTATTATTGTTGACTCTGATGCTGTATTTATGAGTTTGTGTTCCTGTATTCTTCCAATAATCATGTTAACTGAAAAGTATGCATCAATTCCAATTTTCAGGCTCATGATAGGATCTCATGTTTAACTGAAGAAATATCAAGAATTGGCAGTAACGAGTTGTCAAATTCACAGAATACTGTTCAATCAATATCAAACGAAGGTGTCACTGCAGATGAAGAACGTCCTGAGATGAAAAATGAGGATAAAAGAGATAAAATGATTGAGGATTATCCATGTCCTCTTGCTGTTGTGGGCGTTAGCGTTCTGTAAGTTCATCAGTAGTTAAACCTTTCTTAAAAATTTTGATATCGATGATGATTTCTTTGGAGTTCGCAACTTAATTTGAAACCAAATTCCTTTCTTTATTCTCCCAATAATATCCTCCAGAGATATTGCACTTTACCAGAAAGATACAGTCACACACACAAACGCACAATTGGATTTTGGTGTGGGAAAAAGAAAAGATGAATAATTTCCCTTTCACAATTTGATTATTTATTTTCTTTTAATCACTTGCAGAATGCCAGAGAAGGTCTATGAAAATCATAACCCAAGTTCTTTTCACATTGGACGAGTTTGTAGATCATTAGTGTTAGCTTTCATATGTTTATACTTGAGAATATTGCTTATGCCCTTCTGCTTTTGGTTTTGAAGTTGCTTTTGAAACATAATCACTGGATGTTTGGTGTGTGGTAGCTTTGATAACGGTATTTGAACGAACTTCTTTCCCTTCCAGGAAAGGCACTAGAGTAAATGATATGTTGAAGGAGATCAGAGCAGCCTTGAAAATGTGCAGAACTTCTGATGGGGCCCTGTCATCAAGCACTGAAACATGAGAAAGGGCATTCTAAGATGAGGGTTTGCAACGATGCTATCTCAGATTGTGGTGACTTTTCGGTCAAAAATGACCTAGTTGGAATCTACTTGAACTTATAGGAAGGTAGGACGGACAAAGCAACAAGCGTTCAATCAGGAAACCATGAACATTGTTAGATTTTCTTATGCTGGCTGCTGCTTGTCAAGAAAATCTCTCTTTGATGCAGTGAAAATCCTCAACTATCGGGAAATCGGATTTTTGGAACCTAAATTCTTAACAGTCATCGTTCAGTTGTTGCTCTGGACGTGGGAAGTTCTGAGGTGCAACTGTGTCTACCAAAACTGGTTAGGTTCGTACTATGATCCTCTGCCAAACTGCTTGTAATTGCCATCTTTTGCACGAAAGCTCTTCATGGATTTTGATTACTGGGTCATTGTACATACTTTTGGTAGGTGTAATATGTAGCTATACTGGTGTGTCTTTCATTTTAAATCACTGTACAACGTGCGAATGAAGTAAGCCTTCCAAATCAATCAGTGAATCAAACCCAAGTGATGGGTTAAATTTCATTACATGTTTCATAACTACTGTCATTTTCCTGTTTATGCGACTTGGTTTTGGTAATAATATTTGGTAACGCTTTGCCTACAATCAAATTAATACCAACTCTAATAATAATATATGTAGTTAGTAAAGAGTTGAGATTTTTTTTACGAGAGTCTATTGGTAAGTATTTCACGACTAAAAAATGTGATTATAAGGAATCAAAATTGACAAAAATTAGAAATAAACAGAAATAATAAATTTGAAAAATTAATAAACAAATCTTAGTTTCGAGTCACTTACGTTATCAAATTAGTATGGATCATCAATACAAATTTAAATTAAATTCATTAACAAATGCTCATTTAATGATGTTCTCTCTTAGGATTAAATGAATAGAAACATGTATTCTAATCATTCTTATTAACTAACAATTTGGATACGATCTTAAGTTTAATAATTAATTAATAGCTTTAAGAATTAAGAGAATCAATGGGCAAGACAATACACATACGATATTTAATCTAAATAAATATCTTTCTTAGAATTTTCAATTCTTAATGTAAAAGATGGTAATCTTATTTGTCACTTTTGATTAGCAAAACTGAACGTCAAATCTTACTCATTTGGCTGTAAATTAAATCAATCAATTTCTAGATGCGCATCCTAAAGATCAATCAATTTAATCATGAAAAGTAATGCAAAAGATACTCAATATTAGTCAGTGAAATAAACTTTATTCAAAAAATTTCACACATACTAGATGATAATGCTGGTTTCCTTCAACCAAGAAGAAGGATTTAGTTACTCATGCCAGTGATGAAACTTGATAGAAGAATAGTAGAACATTTGGTCTCTACGTCGACCCTTTTTCCAAAAAAAAAAACTCTCTAAAGGCAGATCCCCACGTAAGGAAAACAACTTAATTCCCAAAATAATTAGAATCCTAAGTCTATT